>CM076575.1:336781543-337019417 GCA_034641835.2 Pinus albicaulis | reverse complement strand
AATTAATTATTAATTAATTCACTAATTATAAACTCATTAATCAACTAAAGAATACATCAGTTAACTTCAGTGCATGAACAGTTTCAGTGGAGACCAGTGAAGAGGTAGGTGAAAGAGCAGTGTGACTATCAGTTGTGACTATATTGTTGCATTATTTGCAACAACCAGTGATTGGAGATGCCAATGAGGATTTCGAAGTACAAGCCAGGTGGTTTGAAGTTATTTATGAGCCATTCTTCAGCATTGATTTCGCAGTAGAGGCAGGCTATCAGGTGGCAGAGATTGGAGCATGTGTTTTGCTAGATCTAGCTTGATTAGTGTGTAGCAATTCAAGATTGTACTGAGAGCTTGTGAGGAGCTTTGTATGATGATTGTTACATGATCTCTATGACATATAATATACAGATAGTTGGGGCTTTTCAGCTTTAAGCTTTCCCATAAAATACTGTGTTCATATGTGTGATTGTTTATGGTTTTAATGTGTGCATGCGATTGTTTTTATTTCCGCAGTTAATGATCAATGGTAGAAGAGATTCTGTATTATGCATGAAGTTAAAATAGTGTGTGATCAGGAGAATCTCAGTGGATAACATATCAGTTATTGAAATTTCTACAATAAGAAGGGTTGAGAAAGGAAAGCATGGAAAGTTCGATCCTCTATGGTTCGGACCTTTCAAAATTGCAGAAGCCGGAGGAAACAATACTTTCAAACTAGAAAATTTGCAGGGTGATCTACTAGAAGCCCCTGTGAATGGGCAATTCTTAAAACCCTTTTTCTAGTATTGATTCAGGATGAGGGCTCTGTTGTATTATATTGTACATTATTCAGTTGCTTTTATTATGATGTTTGTTGTTTTGATTTGTCATGAAGAAAGAAGAGAAGGCATCAAGGGATTGTGTTCGCAAGAAGAAGACTAACAGATGGTCTACGGAGTTCTCGACGCGTTCGAGGACAAATGGGTTGTCCCCAAGTGGAGCCAATGTTGTTATGACATCCCTCATCGAGCTAGGATGTCTAACGATAAGGAGTTGTATTTTGCAAAGCAAATACAACAAGGACTGTATAGACTGTCAAAGCCCCTTTTTCACCTATCAGAACCCTTGAAAAGGCTAAAAATCCACCTGTTGGCTTTAAAAGCGCTCATTTTTACATATCAGGCCTCTAAGCGCTTTTTTTCTTAATCCCTTAGCCCCCATTTCTCATATAACACTGTATTGTGTCCGACGGCTAAAAATTCCTTAAGCCCTCTTCGGCCATCGGACTTCACTGGTTCCAAAATCCACTCATTTTCTCTTTTGTTTCACCGCCGAGGTTCACCTTTTCCGAAGAGATCCTTACCGTTGGTCTCCGCACATCCAATGGCTATCGCGTGTCACCTATCCATCCACATCGCTTCGTTCAAAGTTTTCACTCCTCAACTCTTTCCCGCCGATGTGCGAAATCCCGATGCAATCCTGACCGTTGATCTCCTCCCGGATCCAACGGTCATCGCTCCATCGCACTGTGCCCATATATTGCACATCGCTCATCGTAGTACACCATGTTCATTTTACATTTTTTCGCTGATGTGAGAAATGCCAACATGATCCCGACTGTTGATCTCCGCAGATCCAATGGCCATTTCTCCATCACATTGCGCCCATCCATCGCACATCACTCCTTCCTGTTTTACTCTATATTTTCACGGCCGATGATTCATTCCCCGCCGATACGATCTGGACCGTTGATCCTCCTGATCCAACGGTTAGTTTTGTCTCGCTGTATCGATGTCCTCTGCCTCATTTATCCATTTGTCATCCCCCGCGATATGATCTGGACCATCGATCCTCCTGATCGGATGGTTATCGCTTCATCGCCACATCGTGGTTCACCCATCCCCTCGCACCATTCATGCCCTTGTAAGATTCCGCGATGCATTTTGGACCGTTGATCATCCCGATCAAGTGGCTAGCGCACCTTTTCCTTTCACCCCACTCACTTTTCCCCAAGTTATCTCCGCCATTGATCGAGCTCGATCCAATGGTCACCACCGGTCTTCCTCTTTACCTGGAATCACTTTCAGCGCATGGGTTAACACTTTGAGTGCCTCCGCAGTTGACCTGTTTGACTACGGAAGATATCAAATCAACGACTGAGGTTTACTGCAGGGGCACAGGCCAAGAATTTGATCCGTACCCCCAAGCGCCCCCGCAGTTGATCTCCACCATTGATGTCCATTATGATCCAACGGTCCTCGCTCCATCGTGCCTTCGCAAATTTCCTGATCACTCATCCAATATTTCACTCCCCCACTCTGATCTGGACCGTCGATCTCCCTCATCCAACGGCCCACATCACTCTCGCCTTAAAACCCCGCAACTGATCATCCCGCTACTCGAAAAAACTGCTGATGTCATCGCCGATTCCTGCGTTTTTTCCTCCCACACATCTCTTCCCCCCTCGCATTTGATCTCAGCCGTCGATCTCCCAGATCTGACGGTCCTGAACTATCTTCGCGCTCATCCTGGCCAAACCTTCCAACCATGCATATTCAATGTGAAATGGGTAGTTTCGATAGGACACGTGTCGTCTTCCAACCCGTATCGCATTCATTTAGCCCCAAACCGCTTACCACCTCAACCCCGTGCAAATACCACCTCCGGTATTCCTGAAACTACTTATCATTAATTCTGCGCCCATACTTCCTTTCAAACCATGCTTTCACCATAGAAACGCCTCCACTACATTCCTTGCCTCCGCACTGCTCTTCTGCCTTCGCCCGAGCCTTCTGAAGCAGTCTAACCCTCATCGCAGGATTTATTTAATTGGTTTATTGTTTGTGCAAGTTTTCATGGCCTTTTAAGTACATAGGTTGTCTCATATCCAATCACAGTGGCTCAAGGCCAAGGATGACGATCCTCCATGCCCAAGGAAGAAAATAAAAGTGATAATAAGGGTCAGTTTCAAGTCTTAGTCAATGGATCATGACCATTGGCCATTCTATAAGACCCTCCAGCACAGAAGGCCAGTTTTTCCACTACTAACAGTACCGCATTCTTCAGCGCAGAAGGCCAGTCCTTCCCATGACTAAAAATATTTCCTTCACCAGCAGCAGCAGGGGCTCCACCTCATCAATCAGCAATTAACATTCATGACTCGGCCTGTTTGGCCTTTTTTACCTCATGTTCTTTTCGGATTTTCATTTCAAGTGAAATCCTTATTTCACTCCTGCAGTTTTTACTTTCAGTTTAGTCAATTGTTACATTTCAGTTAGAAACGGCTTTAGGCCCACATTGTAAGATGATGAGAGGTAGTTTCACCTCATCATCATTTACGTTTTTTATTTAGACCTGAAACAGCATACAAGCACACGGGGAAGATATTTTCCCAAAATATCTTCTCGTGCATAGGAATCAGAGGTTATAAAAACAGGAAGAAAACACTAACAAAAGGTTCCAGATTTTCCAAAGGACTCACTAGTTCGAGTGTTCTATATGTATTTGGTATGAACTTTGATAGTTGATGTTTGAAGATCCCGTTGGGATTCAGTAATAAGAAGTTTTGTTGGAATTTGGGATTCCGCTCAGGATGGTTCACAGTTTGTAACTCTCTCTCTCTGTGTCTTTTAATATAAGTGTTCATTTTGTATTTATCCATATTTCTCGTATCTACATGCTCTAGAATGCAAGTGCTCCAATGTTTAAATTTGAATTTATCATAGCAGATACTCATATTTACTCATCTATAGCGCTTTAAATATAGCTCAGGCAGGATACTTTGTTTCATTTTCTATCTCTTCCACATTTCTTCTGATATTAACTACAATGGATTCTTATCTTTGAACGAGCCCAGATATATGGATTCTTATCTCTAAATAAGCCCATTATATATGGATTCTTATCCTTGGATGAGCCCGGTGATAGTTGATATCTTACTCTATCTTCTGCCATAGTCATCGCTCATATATAACTTGATATATGTGTATTCATTTTAGAAGTTGGCCCTCTTTACAGCATTATGTTTTAATGTTGTCTGATGCATTTACTATTACAGTTTGTACTCATTTTCTATAGTTTTCATTGTTGTTGTGTTTAACTTTGGGGTTTTGGTTCCACCCTTATTAAAACCATTCATCTGAGTGATAGTAGCATGAGAGCCTAACATTGTCAACTGAAATCAGTTGAGTCATATGCTCCTTGCATTTAAGATGTCCTAGGCACTGGTCTTTATACAACTCAAGGCTGTCTCTAGGAGCTACAACAAAAACTAAGAAGGAAATTGTTTCAGTTGATTCTGAGCAAAAGAGTTTTGAAGTTTATGATAAACTTGATGCCATAACTGCAACTTTGATTAAAGAAATAATGAAGCCTATTTACAACATTCAGTTGAATTGAGTGCTTTATCAGTCTATACCCCTAAGCCTTCTACCAACCACTTAGATACCAGACTTTTAGAATCTGTAGGTTCATCCCTATTCACTACCACTTCATCCATTATTTCCACCACACTTCATTCCACAGATTTATTTTTTCCTAAGAAACCATTTCAACCTAGAATTTTATTTCCATCTTCCACCACCTCAAGTTCATCCCCTAGTATTTCTACTACATTTTCCAATACATTGATGGCAGTGTGGGTGCAGGCATTAAGGAGAGTTGTTCAAACTTGGTTAAAATGTTCTCTAACTCAAGAGGAATTAATTCCTGGTCTTTCTTTCCATTCTCATTCATCAAACTTTATCAGATTTGTTTGATAAAACTAATAAAATGCACATTCGGAAGCTAAAAGTCCCTTTATACATTCAGAAACATGTTAATACAATTTAAACCAAGTTTTTAAACCTTACAGGTCCCCTTATACCTTTGGAAATATAATAAAGCACATTAAACCATGTTTAACCCCTTTGCATCATATATCCGGATTTCAAACACTTTAATGAAATTCTATTGAAATAAACCTTCGGAAATGAATATTTAAACCCTTCGGAATCAATGTTTTGGATTTCAAACCTTTTATAAATCTTTGTTGCATAAGTTATCGGATCCAAACCTTGTTTTAACTCCCATGCAGCTTTCAACACGAACACCATCAGATCTCCCATAGATCTAATCAGATGGCTATCGCTCATTCCACCTTCGAACTTTATCACCCAAAAGCAACACGAAATGGGTGGTACTGTGCCCGTGACATGTCGAAATATGATTTGATCGTGTTCAACTGGATTAAAGTCACTCACGACTCAAAAGCGGTGTGACAATAGTAAGTGGTTTTTCTCAAAATTGCTTAACCTTCAAATTTTCTTTTTAACCGCATTTAAACACGGATTTCTGCCATTTCTTTGGTTTTAACTTCAATTCTTCTTAGCAGCCTCCCTTTCCACTACGTAACTTGGAAAACCATAGATCAATTAACATTACCCGATCTCAAGCAAACGAACCAGAATTCTTTAAATTCCTCCGAATCTTTACATAGAAGTAAATATACTCAAAATTCTACATAGAATGTATAATCAAATGGATTTCGGAGAGGTGAAACCCGACGGGAAATTTCCAAGCATACACAGATAAAAAAAATCTGCAATTTTATTAAAACAGAGGGAAAACCTCTCAATCAATTCTTCTATGGCCAAATTCCCAATTCCTCCTTTCCAGAGGTTACATGTATAGGTTTTTACATAACAGTCGACCTCCTCTTGAGGATCGAATTCTTCAAATTTAGACCAAATCCTAATTACATAATATCTTCCCTAAATCTATCAACTAAAACTAAATATGCTGAAACAAATCTAAAACTATTCAATCCTCCTAAATACTAGTTCAACCCTATCTATTACAACTGTAAATTGACAGCTAAAGGTACCAACACCTTTGCTTGTAACTTTTTTTGGATTTTTGGAATAATTAATAAAGCCTTTTTTCTTTAAGCCTCATGCCCCTGCATCAGACTCCTGAGGACAAAAATCTTCATGGGCTCCTGTCCATGAGCTCCTCCAGAGAACTGCCCAATTTCTGCAGCATGGTTTCTGTCATCCAGATAGCATCTTCAATTGGCTAATCCTTCCACTTGATCAAGTATTGAAAATACTCTTGTCCCCTGTTTTTCTTAAACACTTTCTTGTCTAAGATCCTCTTTGGCTGTATTGTCTTTGCTGTGGGTAACTGTTTTACCCAGTCAATCTATTCTCTATCTTCTGGTCTGTCATATGTGCCACCATCTTCATATCTGTACAAATCAGCAACATTGAATATTGGAAATATTCCAATATCAGAAGGTAATTCAATTTCATAAGCATTTGCAGAAAATTTCCTCAATATCATGCATGGTCCTATCTTTTTGAATTTTAACTTGTTATACTCCCTCTTTGGAAATCTTTCTTTTCTTAGGTGTGCTAAAACCAAATCACCAACTTCAAAATTAACTTCTCTTTTGCTTAAATATGCTCTGTTCTTGTACTTGATGTTTCTGTCTTGTAGCTAATGCTTTACATGTTCATATATTGCTTGAATTTCTAAAGCAAACTCCTCTCCTTTAGCACTTCTCATTTCTGCTTTTCCCAAGTTCCTCAATTCAGATACTCATCTTGGGTGCATCCCATAAACTATATGGAATGGACTCTTCCCTATACTTCTGTTAGGTGAATCATTATATGCATATTCTTCCTGTGGTAAAATATGATCCCACTGTTTAGGATGTTCTCCTGAAGGACTTCTCAATAGATTACCCAAACTTCTGTTCACTACTTCAGTCTACCTATCAGTATAAGGGTGATAAGCTGAGCTGAAACTCAGTTTAGTACCAAGATTCTTCCACAATTTCCTACAAAAATGACCAAGAAATCTGGTGTCTCTATCAGAAACAATACTTTTAGGTAACCCATGTAATCTGACAATCTCCTTGAAAAACAAATTGGCAACATGAGTAGCATCACTGGTTTAATAACATGGAATAAAATGTGCCATTTTTGAAAATATGTCAACTACAACATAAATTTCACCATTATTCCTCTGTTTCTTAGGCAATCCTAAAACAAAATCCATACCTACCATATCCCAAGGTCTGTCTGGAATAGGTAATGGAATGTACAAACCTGCATTTTGACTTTTCCTTTTCGCATATTGACAATTTTTACAATTCTTCACATACTTTTCCACTTCAGATCTCATCTTTGGCCAAAAATAAAAATGACTTAGTTGCTCATAAGTCTTATCAACACCAAAATGACCAACAATTCCACCACTATGTTTCTCCCCGATTAAATTTTCTCTCATGGAACAATTTGGTATGCACAATTGATTTCTTTTGAACAATAAACCCTCTTGCAATAAATAATCTAACCATTGAATTATGTCTATCAAAACAAGATTACAACATGCTTCAAATGCTTCTTTGAAATCCAAATCTGTTTTATAGAGTTCTTTAAGAAAATCAAAACCTAACACTTCAATTTGACTTTCTTGAACAAGAATTCTTTTCCTACTCAAGGCATCAGCTACCTTGTTTGCTTGACCACTGATATGCTTCAATAAAAAGTTAAAACTTTGAATATATTCAACCCATTTTCATGTTTTTGATTCAATTTAGGTTGTTTCATAATATACTGTAAAGCATGATTATCTGAATATAGCACAAATTCTTTAGACATTAAATAATGTCTCCACTTCTTCAATGACTGTACAATTGCATAAAATTCCTTGTCATAAGAAGAGTACTTCCTCCTTGTATCATTCATATTGTCACTGAAATATGCTACAGGCCTATCTTCTTGACTTAATACAGCTCCAATAGCTTCCCCACTGGCATCACATTTCACTTGAAATGGTTTGTTAAAATCAGGCAAAACTAAGACAGGTTTCTCAGTTATCTTTTGCTTCAAGAACTGAAAATTATTTTTAGCTTCAGCAGTCCACTTGAATGGTTGTTTGTCTTATTTATGGTTTCAATGATAGGTGCATTGCTCTTACTAAAATTCCTTATGAATTTTCTATAAAAACTAGTAAGACTGTGAAAAATTCTTACCTCAAAAACACTTTTTGGTGAAGGCCACTCCACAATTGCCTTTATCTTCTCTGGATCCATTTTTAATCCTTCAGCAGAAACAACAAAACCTAGATATACCAATTCTTCCTTCATGAATGAACATTTCTTTAAATTTATCAGTAACTTCTCTTGATGTAACTTCCTTAAGACATAATTAAGATGTCTCAGGTGTTCTTCCTTTGTTTTGTTGTAAATTAATATATCATCCAGATATACTATTGAAAATTTACCAATAAATTCCTTTAATAATTCATTCATAAGCCTCATAAATGTGCTAGGTGAATTTGATAAACCAAAAGGCATTACCATCCATTCATACAATCCGTCATTTGTTTTAAAGGTTGTTTTCCATTCATCACCTTCCCTTATCCTAATTTGATGATACCCAATTTTCAAGTCTAGTTTTGAAAAATATCTTGCTCCACTCAAACAATCCATAAATCTTCAATTCTAGGCAAAGGAAATATATACCTGATTGTTATCTTGTTGATTTCTCTTGAATCAGTGCACATTCTCCAACCTCCATCTTTCTTCAGACTTAACACTGTAGGTACTGCGCAAGGACTCAAACTTCCTCTGATCAAACCTTTGTCAACCAATTCTTGCACCTACTTTCTGATTTCTTCATTTTCTGTAGGAGTCATTCTGTAAGCTACTTTGTTAGGAAAATTTGATCATGGAATCAAATCTATCTAATGGATGATTCTTCTTACAGGTGGTAATTCATCAGGCAAATCATCCACAATAATATCACAATAACTCTCCAACATTTCTTGAATTTCAATTGGAAAATCAAAAATTTTAGTAGAAGTAAATACTACCTTAGGTTTGCAAAATAAAGAAAAATTTACCTCATCATCTTCAATCTGCTGCAAGTATTATTGTCCACTCAACAATAAAGCCTTTGGATCAGACTTTTTTCTTGATGCATCTTCTTCTTCCATAGGTAACAATCTCTGATTCATACCATCTTTGAAAAACTTGTAAGTATTTCTCTTTCCATCTATTGAAGATTCAAAAATCATTGCTTCAAACATTGGGGGAAAACCACCCGGTCCAGACCTTAGGACAGCTCCTTTTCCATTTGGTGTGGTGGCTCCGACTAGATTTATAGGACTAGTTTCCTAATAATAAATGGATTGGTGATGGGATGTTTGTGCAAGTGAATAATGGAACTAAATAACTGAGCTAATATGTCTAACTTAATCTATGACTTGCAAATAATTCTAAAACTAACCCGGGTATTAACTATGAATATGACTTAAAGATTGTTTCAATTAACAAATAACCATGAAAATGTATTATTTACTTAAAAGAAAGATGCAGTATCATATGATGGTAAATCTGTTTAAGAAATTAAACAGAGTTATAATAGCACATCGCATTCATAAATTTATATCGTTTACACACACTATGAAAGATGATATCCCTCTATCTTCAGAAATGATATGATAAAGAAATATTTGAGAAACAAGTATATATAAGCGATAGCAAATTTTAATGAGAATATTTCATCACATAAAGAAAATAAAACGAAATCGATAGAGATACCAGATACATTTGATATCATCCTGATGCAATTTGATATTCTGATCCTGCGCTTTAGCTTAGAACAATCTTCAAGGTACATAAATGCAACTCTAAAAAATAATTCACCATGAAATCACAGGAATCTTGTACTTTAACTTAGAAAAATCTTCAAGGTATAGAAATGCAACTCTCAAAAATCATTCACCATGAAATCAAAAGATATGATCCTTTATAAAAATAAGATAGTCAAGGAGTACAAAAATGTATTTTCCAAGCCCAAAATATTACAAATTCAAGACCCCTTCTAAAATTTTTGAAAGGGGTTTAAATAAGAAATTCAAAAAACAAATTAACTATAACTTATGCTAGAAACGATCATCGGAGATCTGAGAATAGACTTGCGATATCCAATAAAACAGATTCATTGAATTTCTTCAACTCCCAATGTGCTAAGTTGGAAAATTTTAAGCATATATTTAACTTTGGTTGGATGACTCAGCCTTGAGTGCAACTGACTGGTGTATGTGGCATCAGAGAATTCTGGAATGATGGAATTGATGGCACTAGAAAGGAATTTGATTGCCATCTACTGACTGTGTGGTTTAATCAAATATGTCCATAGGACATCCCATGTAATTTCTTGTATTTTACTAATTTTTTTATTCTGATTGATTGATTCCTTCTTCCACCTAGTATCAGTTTCTTTTACCCTTGGCAGCTTTCCTGGAGTACAATATGAAATTAAATTAGCTGCATATAGACTATCATTAACCAATTGTGTCAATTTTTTCATTATGGCTCTTGCCCTTGATGTAGCACGTTCTTCTTTAATCAGCTGTGATTCCCATTTAGCAAACAAAATCTCTTTATGCTTTTCTTCAATTCTGGGAAGATTTGCAATCTTTCCCTGTTCTGAGTCCTGCCATGAAATAAATTTTGAAATCTTTTCATCTACATTTTCAAATTCTATTCTTATGTTGACTGCTTCAACGATGAGACATAATTTTATTTCACATAGAGTTTCAGCTTGTGCAATTTTTTGAAACAGATCACCCAACTGTTGAGATAACAACTTACTTATTTCCAGAGCTTCTGTTTTGAATTGATCAATTTTAGGATAATCCTTGAATTTATCCAATCTTTCTTGCAATATTTTACCTTGCTCTTCTTTGGCAGTTTTTTCATTTTGTAGCGATGTCTGTAATTTGGATACCTCTTAAGACAACTGTTGTTGTTTATTTAAAGCTTGTTGATCAAGCTTCTTCTTTTCAATACTCAATTGTTCTTCTACTTGTTTGACTCTGAGTCTTTCTTATTCCAACTGCTGCTCTAACTGTAATATCTTTTGTTGATCACCTGTTGTTCTTTCTTCTAAGAATGCTATCTGTAAGTATTTTTGTTTTACCAATTGAGTGACTTTAGTATCTCTATCTATAGTAGCTGCACTATAGGCACCTTCATATTATGATATTTTGGTAAGATCCTCTGAAGGATTTAATTCAGTGTTCTTCCAAACAACATTCATTAATTCAACTTGTGAAGTTGCAAGTGGTCCTTGATCAATCCTCCTTCTCTTTCTTTGTTTTCTGACAACAGCCCTATGCTTAGGACTGTAAAATATATCCAGAGGAGGTATGTCTTCAACTCTCAACACAATTTCTTCAGATGGATTTTCAGGAATGATTTCAATATCCTGATTGTTCAGATTATCAACTTGAGGATTGTTTTGTTCTCCTATTTTCTGAGAAAATCGTTCATATTGTTGTAGCAAATGGGGAGTAATAATTATTTCAGCAAAATTTCCTTCTTTCTATGAGGCCTTTTCTCTTTCAAGTTGATCATCGGGCTTATTACCTGTATCTTCTTTTTCAGACTGTACATCAAGCTTTCTACCTGTATTCTTCTTCTCTGACTGTACATCAATTTTGCTAGTTGTCACGTATTTCTCTGTTTTTCTGGTTGTATCTTCCTTTTTCTTTTGTTCTATTTCAATACTTTTATTTGCTTGTGAAGGAATCTTCAGCTGGTCAAGGGGAACTTTAAGTAATCTCTGGGTTCTGAACTGCATAAATTTATTCATATATTTTTCTTGAAACTTAGATTTAGCTAGATCATAAACTTGGGAAAATTTCTCAATTGAGACAAATCAATCATCAAAGACATCAGGCTTATGCTCAAACTTAGCAATTTGGACCAAAGTTGTGAAATCAAAAGCCACTTTATTTGGTTCGTATTGTCTGCCTGGAACAGTTGCAAGCTTAAGATCTCGTATCTTAAGGACTTGTTTTTCAACATGTTTAAAATCATTAAGGGTATAGGTTCCACAATAGAAAGGAAAATTAGGCCACATCAATTTTTTGGAATTCTTTAAACACCTGGACATCCCTTTTTCTGTCAACTGGTAAGAAATCTCTTGGGCTAAAAGTTTATCAGGGACATATAGAGGTAATACATGAGGCTCAAAAATGCTTCCAAATACTATAATATAGGTGAACTTCTCTTCACCGAGCCAATTTTTGATTTGGGATATGTCAATTTTTTCCTTATCAGAGAGTCGAGGAGGGGGTTGGTTAAAAATGGTCTGGTAAATAGGCAACATGTAGCCATGGAAAATTATGTATACATGGTTCTTGAAATGGGCTTTCCAAAAATGCTTATGGTAGATGTGTATAAGGATAGGATCTTGAGGGGTCCATTTCCAACCCAGAATAGGAAATTTAGAATTAAAACACAAGGCATCTAAAATATAAGCACATAAATGAAACAGGTGAACATTTCCAGTGTGCTTATTTCTTCTATAATCCAGAATCTTATTTGTTGTTTTGTCCGATAGAATAACTGACCAATCTATAACAACAAAACCTACATCGACCTCAATCAGGGGTACCATTTGAATAGAAAAATTTCCTGAATTATTACTCCCAAAAAGTCTGCACATCATTGCAACAATGTAGCAATATGGAGGTGCGAGAGACTCTACAGAATACATACCTGAGGCATCGTGCTTATGTTTGTCTGGAGCTTGTCTCCATTCTCTAATTGGGTCTAATTTGATTTCATTGCTTGAGGTGAAATATTCTATGAAGGCTTTGTTGTAGGTCTTTTGAGGATTTGGCAGATGGTACATTGCTTTGATGTCTTCTGCTCTAAAGGACCCAAACATCTTTCCCCCAGCTATTACGAATGTTCTATTTGTGATGGTGGTGTTGTCTATCACCCATCGTATTATGTCATAATATAGGAATACACTTGCTCGAGCTGCAATTCTATGAAGAAAAGAATTTGCGAGCTCTTTAAGGGGGTTTTCATCTGAGTCTGATTCCTCATCTGGCAACGTTACCTTTACCTATGTAACTGTAGGGTCTTCCTTTTCAAGAAAATTATAGAATTCTTCCCAAGAAAGCTTCCCAAGACCGTGGCATGGAGTTTTTGTAACTAGCTTTATCTTGGCTGACTTTTCTTTTAGCATTGTGGTAATGGTAGCAACCTTTGAGGCGACAACAATTCTTGATTTCTTAAGTTTCTTGGGCATTTTATTCTTCTGGTATCGTTTCACTAATTAGGCGACCGAGAGGGTTTGATGTTCTATAGCTTTGCAAATGAGAAAAACCTTTCAGAAGCGGGAAGAAATGGAGTTAGAAGAGCAATCATGCAAAAATATTTTATTAATGATACCAAATTGATTAACTCTGTCTTAAAATTGAATGCCTTAAAGAAAAGTCACACTCATGCATTCATAATAGAATTGATTACCATAATTCATTTGATTTTCAAATTAATGGTGCTTGTACAATTGGAGATCGACAATATTGAAATCTTAATGTAAAAATGTCCTTTTTAGGCTTCCGATTGCGATAGGTTGATAAACGATATATATGAAGTGAAAATAGCGATTAGTAAAGACTGATGATTCATTGCATCAGAATTTTCGAAAGGAGAAACAAAAAAACATCTCATGTTTTCCTGATTTGCGATTTGTGATGAAGTCATATCGCATCAGATTTTTTCAAAGGACTTGAGTTGTACATGATCTTCGCCGAAATGCAATTGCGATGATGGTGGGGTCCATCGCATTAGATCTTTTATAAAACAAGTAGTTGTGATGTTGCTTTTTCAAAATGCGATTGCAATTATGACATCACATCGGAGTTTATCAAATAGACCTGAATGACTTATTCGAAATGCAATTTTGATAAGTCACATCGCATCGTAGTTTTGCAAAGAAACTTATGAAAACATAACACTCTACCAATTTGCGATTGTGATTTACTTTATCACATCAGGCTTTTCAACATGAAAACTTTTATACTTTGTGCTGATGTGATATAAGCTTTATAGTTGATCGGGTCAGAATAAAATTAATGTTACATTTGTTTATTTTCACTTGAAATATGCGATATGCGATACATGTTTTTTAATCAAAAATCTTTTTATTGTTTTATTTTATAATGATCGAATTTTCTCAAAGTTTTTTATTTCTATTTTAAAAAGAAAGGGGATCCATTTCTAAATGAAATTTATTCTAAAATTTTCAAATGGGGAGGGTTGTTGTACAGTATAACAATTGGTGACTCACTGGAGGAAACAGTTATCTCAAAAAAAAAAAAATGAACACTATAATTTTAGTAAGTAAAAAGTTTTAAATATAATGAAAACTATATTAGAAAAATTTAAATAAAATCTAACTCTGAAAAAGAAAGAAAAATCACTCACAATCTCTTTTTAATTTCTCAAAAATAAAAACATTTTTTTGGTTTAATGAAGCTTTGATTGGTTGATAAAGATAAAGTAGGGGACCTCTCCGCTCTTAACTTTGTGATTTACTCTATTGTCACAGGTAGTGCTTCTGCTGCCTGCAAACGTTCACAGTCTCGACAGGGTTACCTTTTAACCATTAATCATTCATTGTCCTATCCATGTAAGAGCATGAATCTTTAAAAGATAAATTTGTAAGATATACTATCTTGTGTTTTTCTCTTTTTCTTTTAATTTAAAAGCCATTGTTCTGGTTTAGTAGCCAGTTGATAACAATGCCACTCACTAGTTGTAATCAAACTGAACAAGCTGGCTCGTGATGAGACCCCTTGTCTTATAATTATAAGCCATTACCCTGTTTTGATATGCAGTGGTGGTAATGTCAGTTTAATTACTTCTTATGATCATGGTAAGCAAGCTCGTGATGAGGCCTCTTATCTTTTATTATTAGACAAATAATTTTTATAATTACATTCTAAAAAATCACAACCTTAATGGATGCGGTGAATGATTTTCTCCTTAGGAGTCAATGGATGACAATTTTTTTAGAGTTTTAAGTGCCAAAATTGGAGAAGTCTTTACTTTTTATAGATAACCTTTCTCTGCTTAAAAAACTTATAATGATTTATTTTCAAGGTTTCGGAAGATTTTGAAAATGTTTTAAACAGTTTTTGAAAGTTTAATATTTTAATTTAACTATCCAAAACTGTAATCATTTCCTTAAAAATTCTTATTTACATAAATAAGTATTTACAATATTTTCTCAAAGTAATTTTCAAACAGTAAAAAGTCAATTAAATACTATTAACAACCTTATTTGTAAACAAACAAACTTGCATAATGGAATATGTACAGGTAAGAACGGGTTACCTTCTTAAGAAAATAGTTTTTTCAAGATAAGCCCATTCACAGGAAGAGATTCTCTCTTTCCTGTTAAATCTTGCAATATGAATGTTGATGAGCCTATCTTTTCAACAATGTGAAATGGTCCAAGCCACATCTTTTGAAATTTTGTATTTTTACCCTTATCTTCATGTGCTTTATCTCATT
Organism: Pinus albicaulis; assembly: GCA_034641835.2. Taxonomy (NCBI): domain Eukaryota; kingdom Viridiplantae; phylum Streptophyta; class Pinopsida; order Pinales; family Pinaceae; genus Pinus; species Pinus albicaulis. The sequence continues at coordinate 337,004,065 of CM076575.1, read as the reverse complement.
TCATAACAAGATCACCAATTTGCAAAGTTTTGGATCCGATAGAACTTGAATCAAACGAAGATTTTATGAGTTGTTGATGTTTGGTATGAACACTTTTAGCTTTCTTTCTATCTTTTTCTAACTTAAGAATTTGATCAAATCTCAATTGAATAGATGATGAAGGATTCTCTTCAATGAATTGGGCTAGGGCTAGAGATGGAAGTACTAGGTTTGATGGTATAAAAAATTCTTTTCCATAGACTAGATTAAAAGGTGAAGTACCTATTGAAGCTTTTTGAGTTATGCGATCAGCCCATAGTGCAAAAATTAAAGACTTATGCCAATTCTTTTGACTTTGATCAATTGTTCTTTTGATGTTTTTGATGAGATTTTTATTCGTTGATTCGACTAAACCATTACCTTGTGGATAATAATTTGTTGAATATTTCAATTTGAAACCTCTTTTGATTGCAAATTCCATTATACTATTTCTACAAAAATAAGATGCATTGTAAAAAACAAGGGCATTAGGTACACCAAACCTGGTAATGATGGACTGATGAATGAATTCAATGATTGCATCAGAATTGGGTACCTTCAAAGGAATTTCTTCTACCCAATTTGTAAAGTAATTCGTTGTTGTAATGATGTATCTGTGTTGTTTGGAAGAATGTGGAACAATTTCTCTAATAATATCAAGTCCCCATTGTTCAAATGGTTTCTTAATATTTACTGGTTGTAAAGGAAAGGCTAGTTTCCTTTGTCTCCCACTAGAAGTTTGACAAGTCTCACATTTCCTTACATAGTCATGTGCATCTTTGAACAAGGTAGGCCAATAGTAACCATCATGGATTATTTTATGGGCTGTAGTGTCTCCTCCGAAATGTCCACCTGCTGGTACATCATGTAATTCCTTTCAATACCTTGTGTGCTTCAGTTTTTTCAATACATCTTAATAGAATGGAATCATAATTTCTTCTAAATAACACATCATCAATGATTTCTAATTATTTGGCATTTAATATTAAAGCACGCTTGTTTTCATAGCTGATATTAGAAGGAGCATACCCATTTTTCAAATAAAAGATTAGATCAGCATATTGAGATTCAGAATCTATAATACTTATCTGATTTACTTGAACAATATTATCTTGATCTTGATGTTCTGGTATGTTGGAAGCTCCTGCTAACAATATGTAAAAACCTTGTCCTCTAACAATTTTGGCTGGCTTAATATCAATATCATACTCTTGTAAAGTTGTTACCCAATTAGCTCTCTTTTCTCCTACTTCCTTTTGTATTAACAATTGTCTCACCGCAGAGAATGGGACAATTATTTTTGTATGTATCTTCAAGAGAAATGGCCTAAAATGCTTGATTGATTTAAACACAACAAAGGCTTTTTTTCTACATCAGAGTAATTAAGTTTGGCTCCTTGTATTAGAGCTAAAGAAAGAGATTGGTGCTTCTGCCTGTTGATTATTGGGTTGTGTTAAAACGACAACATAGGAATTTTCAGGAGCCAAAGTATACAGAATGAAATGTTTAGAAAAATCAGGAGTATTCAATGTAGGTGCATTAATGATTGCCTGTTTGATTGAATCAAAGGCTTCTTTTTCTTTATGAAACCATTTGAAAACTGAAATTTTCTTTATCATATTTTGCAAAGGTAAAAATATTTGAGAAAAATTAGGAATAAATCTCTTCACAAAATTGATCTGTCCCAAAAAGGATTGCATGGATTTCTTGTTATGTGGTAAGGAAATATCAGAAATTTCTTTCACTCTATCAGGGTAAATATACATGCCATCTTTAGACACAACAAATCCTAAGAGATTTCCTTCATTGTGAGCAAAGAAAGATTTCTTTGGATTCAAAGAAATGCCAACCCTTCTACATCGTTCAAATATATGTTTCAAATCATGCAGATGATTAGCTCTTTTCTTTGAAAAGACAGTTATGTCATCAAGATAGATAACAGATGATCTATTAATAAACCCTTTAAATGCTATATCCATGGCTCTCTAGAAAGTAGCTCCTGCATTGATCAAACCAAAAGGCATTTTTTGGTAGGCATAAGTTCCCCACTTGGTTCTGAAGGTAGTTTTCAACCTATCATCTGGATGTACCAATATTTGGTTATAACCTGAAAAACCATCAGGAAAAAACATTAGTTCAAAACCAACTACTTTTTGAAGTATTTTTTCCATTGTTGGTAATGGGAAGTTATCATTTTGACATGCCTTGTTCAGATTTCTAAAATCAATACAGATTCTAATATCTCCATTCTTCTTCCTGACAGGCACCATGTTTGAGACCCAACTAGAATGTCTTACAGAAAAAACAATTTTCTCTTTCAAACTTTTATTCAATTATGTTTTGATTTGACTTTCTATATTGGGATGAATTTTTCTCAACTTCTGTTGCACTGGGTTTACATCGGAAAGCATTGTAATTGTGTGTTTAATGACGAAAGTATCATAAGTTTTCAAATCTTCATAATTCCAAGCAAAGAAATTTTTGTAGTTATTCAAAAGCTTGATGAAAGCAATCATTTCCTCTGAAGTTAACTCAAGTCCTAAATTAACATTTTTTAGTTTAGACTCAGTGCCAAGATTTACTAATTCAAACTTCAAAGTAGAACTTTGAAGTTTGGCATCGATAACCTTTTTGAATCTATATTTGATATCATATAGATCTTCAAGTTTAACTACAGACCTGGGAATAGGATTTTCATTGTCTTTTGATGTGTTTTGAAGATCATGATCACTTTCAACAATGATTTGGTCATCATAAGATTTTTCTGAAGTCAAGAAATTTAAGATATCTTCATCATGATAGAATACTCTCCAATTGGTGACATTATCAGGTATAGAAGGTCGAAAAATTAATTCAACTGAAAAATCTATCTGGACTATAATCCTCAGCTAGGAAAAGCTTGGAAGTGACATTAGCTAATAAAGCAGCTGTTGAATTCTGAGTTCTAGGGATAGAAGAGATGTTGAATGCTAAAAATTGAGTGGTGAGATCTTGAACAAGGGATTTATAATGTTTAAGATGATCTGAAAGACAATGGATAGTGTTTCTTACTTGTTTGATAACAATTTCGGAATCACCATACACTTTTAGGTATTTAAAATTCAACCCTATTGCTTTATAAAGCCCTTGGATCAAGGCTTTATATTTAACAGTGTTATTCGTACACTCAAACTATAGTCTGCATGACAACATAGTTTTTTCTCCCTCTGGATCAACTAAAATGCATTCAGCTCCTGCGCCATCATTGGATTTTGATCCATCAAAATACAAAGACCAAAATAAAGACTTATCTACAGTTTTATTTACTTTTTGATCAAAAAATTTAACGCATCTTGATGAATAAGTTTGTGAAAAATTTTCAATTTGTGAAGTAAAAGTATTTACAGAAAAGGGTGATTCAGGTGCTGTGAAATTTCCAAGGAATGATTCAGCGGAATAACCTCCGAGAATGTTGTTACTAAAAGCCACGGGTTCATTTTCTTGTTCAAATTATTTTACAGTATGCATCATGTGTTTTTCTCTCTCAACCTTGATTTGATTTGGTTTCCCTTTGTGGGGAAGCCACATGTGAGAATAATCAGCGGCGATATAACCATTAAGCTTTGCAGACCAGTCCCTGCCTAATATTAATCCATAAAACTCAGGAATATCTGCAATTAGAATATCAATTCTCTGGAATATCCTAGGATCAGAGGATAACCTAATAGAAACTGAATTAATTTCCCCCACAACTTGCACTTTAGTCTTATCTAATTGAACAATATGTACTGCGGATTTTTGGGGTTCAATGTTTAATTTTGAGCAGACTGAAGTAGGCATTATATTTGATGATGCTCCTGAATATATCAAGCAGTTATGTAAATTTTTGTTGTTGATCTCATAAGTCAAGAGAAAATGAGGTGTCTACGAATTGGATCTTTCTCCAATAAGAATAGTATCAGTGGCATCTTCTTTATCTAGTGGCTTACCTAATCCTTTGGCAGCTTTGGAAATTACACCACTTGGTAGAGGAGAAATAGGTGTTGCATTTAATTCTTTCAATAACAGCTTCTGTTGATGCTTGAGTTTGCTGAGTTCATGCAAATAAATATTTGCTATGGTTTTCTTCATGTCTTCAACAATGTTATAATCCATAGAATCAGGCACTACCAGAGTTTAGATGTTGTTGTAGGAGGATTAGAAGACGATGGTTGATTTTGAGTAGGCAAAGGAGAAGCTTTCTTTATAGGGGTTTTATCTTCGGTATTCAGAGTTGAAATTTTCTTCTTGGGGACTGTTTGAACAGGTTCTGGTATAGATTTACTTCTAGTACTTACTGGCAGGGCATCTTGTTCTTTTTCACTGTCTAAGTTAGGTAAAATGAAATCCCACATCTCGTGTAATTCAACTATTTCTTCTTCTTCTTCTTCTTCTTCTGATAATGGAGGTGTATCTTCTTCTTCATTTTCTTCTAGATCTGACTCTGCATTGGATATTTAATTGGGTGGTTTGGATTTAGTTTTCTGATTGCTTTTGAAGTTCCTAAAATATCTATTGGTGGAATTTTCTGCTACTTGTTTTTTGATTTCGACTATTTCATTGGAAAAAGTCTTCAGAACTTTCTTTAAGCCTTCCATTTCATAAGGATCCCTAGGTGTTTTCTTCTTTGAATCATCCGTAAAACTAATTTTTTTGGATTTTCTTTCCTCATTAGCATTATTTTTATCCAAAGTAATGATCCGTTGTTCTACTGCAATTACTTCTTTCATATTTTCAGCTAAAGTAGGTTTAACAGCTCTATCTACAAAAATGGTTATATTTAAAGGAAAATTTGTTATATACCATTCACTTCGGACTTGCTCACTGGGTTTTGAGGTTGTAGGAATTTTATTCAAAATTATATTGAATCGGGAATTGAAATCCTTTATAGGTTATTTGGATTCTGCTCTCAAATTGGAAAGATCATTAATTAAAGTCGCTATTGATCTGCCATCTCCAAATTTGGTTAAAAATGTTCCTGGAAAATATACCAACTTGTAATAGATCCTGATGGTAATGAAAAATACCAGGATCCTGCTGCCCCTTGTAAAGTATAAGGGAATAACCTAACCACAACATCTTAATGTTGTACTGCATTTAAATTTACAGATAACATAAAGTTATTAATGTGTTCTTATGCTTGTATACCAAGGTCAGGACTAAATTTTGGCAGCCATTTTTCAGGATGATCTGGAAAATCATGCAAAGGTGCAGGCATTTCAACAGCTCCTGGATTTTTCCATGGTCTCTATGCCATTGTTGTGATAACGGTTGAGGGACTTGAAGAGACAACTAGTGTTTGAGTAGAGGTTGTGGTAATAACTATACTCTTCTGAGTTTGAATTTGGGAAGCAGATGAGTGAGTTTGTGATGAAGAAATAATATCACTACCTGATTTCAACAGTGTTTTTATGGTTTTAACTCGACTAGGTAAAGGAAATTCCTTTGGAGGAACACCAAGTTTTTCACTTTGTGACCTAGTAAGAGGTTTTGAAGATATGAATTGTGATGTAACACTACCTTCGGATAATTCAGACTCTTCTAAAAATAATGAGAACCCTTGGAGTTTATGAGCTAAAGCTTGTATTTCAAGGGACTCAAGAGATTGATTGTCGGATAGATCTAAAGCTTTGGTAGTGGGTGTATTAATGTTCTTCTCAATTTCTTCCCTAGAGATCTGAGATGTAGAGGAAATTGAAGAAGATGATGAGGGTGAATTGATCTTGGAATGACTTGTAGATTTGGATTTACTTTCCATTCATAGCTTAGGCCCTCCTTCTAGCACCAAAAATGTTGAAGCCTCGAAAATCGTTGCTTCAAACATTGGGGGAAAACCACCCGGTCCAAACCTTAGAACAACTCCTTATCCGTTTGGGATGGTGGCTTTGACTGGATTTATAGGACCAGTTCCCTAGTAATGAAAAAAATTGATGATGGGGTGTTTGTGCAAGTGAATAATGGAACTGACTAACTGAGCTAATCTGTCTAACTTATTCTATGACTTGCAAATAATTCTAAAACTAACCCGGGTATTAAATATGAATACGACTTAAAGATTGTTTTGATTAACAAATAACCATGAAAATGTATTATTTACTTAAAAGAAAGATGCAGTATCATATAATGATAGCTCCGTTTAAGAAATTAAACAGAGTTATAATAGCACATCGCATTCATAAATTTATATCGTTTACACACACTATGAAAGATGATATCCCTTTATCTTCAGAAATGATATGATAAAGAAATATTTGAAAAACAAGTATATATAAGCAATAGAAAATTTTAATGAGAATATTTCATCACATAAAGAAAATAAAATGAAATCGATAGAAATACCAGATACATTTGATATCTTCCTGACGCAATTTGATATTCTGATCCTGTGCTTTAACTTAGAAAAATCTTCAAGGTACAAAAATGCAACTCTCAAAAATAATTCACCATGAAATCACAGGAATCTTGCGCTTTAACTTAGAACAATATTCAAGGTACAGAAATGAAACTCTAAAAAATAATTCACCATGAAATCACAAGATATGATCCTTTATAAAAAATAAGATAGTCAAGGAGTACAGAAATGTATTCTCCAAGCCCAAAATATTACAAATTCAGGACCCTTTCTAAAATGCTTGAAAGGGGTTTAAATAGGAAATTCAGAAAACAAATTAACTACAAATTATGCTATAAATGATCATCAGAGATCTAAGAATAGACTTGCGATATCCAATAAAACAAATTCATTGAATTTATTCAATCCCCAATGTGCTAAGCTAGCAAATTTTAAGCAAATATTTAACTTCGGTTGAATGACTCAGCCTCGAATGCAACTGACTGGTGTATGTGGCATCGAAGAGCTCTGGAATAATGAAATTGATGGCATTAGAAAGGCATTTGATTGCCAGTTGATGACTGTGTGGTTTAATAAAATATGTCCATATGACATCCCATGTAATTTCTTGTATTTCACTGATTTTTTGTTTCTGATTGATTGATTCCTGCTTCCATCTAGTATCAGTTTCTTTTACCCTTAGCAGCTTTCCTAAAGTACAATCTGAAATTAAATTAGCTGCATATAGACTATCATTAACCAATTGTGTTAGATTGTTAATTATGGTTCTTGCTTTTGATGTAGCACGTTCTTCTTTAATCAGCTGTGTTTCCCATTCAGCAAATAAAATCTCTTTATGTATTTCTTCAATTCTGGGAAGATTTGCAATTTTTCCCTGTTCTGAGTCATGCCATGAAACAAATTCTGAAATCTTATCATCTGCATTTTCAAATTCTTTTCTTATGTTGATTTCTTCATCGATGAGAGATGATGTTATGTAATATTCCAACTAAAAATAATTACGATAAAAACACAGAACACAACAGATATAAGAAATTGAAGCTCAATTGTGAATCCTGAATAGATTCACCACATAAACATCACTGGGGTTTTCGTCCCGTGATCAATAATAGAAGCCAGGTTCTCAACCCAAACATAATAAAATAGAATAATCCAGAATGCCCAAATGCCTAGCTTCTCTCCCCTTTTATAGGCTTGATGGGTCAATACCAACAAGAAATACCATGGGTCAAGCAATACCATGGGTCAATACCATGGGAAAATACCATCAAGAAATACCATGGGTCAATACCATGGGTCAAGTCTATCTACTTTGACCGGATCAAGGAAGGGGATATTACATTAAAAAAAAAGGGGATATTACATGTTATTTCACATAGAGGTTCTTCTTGTGCAATTTTTTGACATAGATCATCCAACTATTGAGATAATAGTTTACTTGTCTCTAGAGCTTTTCTTTTGAATTGGTCAGTTTTAGGATAATCTTTGAATTTATCCAATCTTGCTTGAAATATTTTACCTTGCTCTTCTTTGGTAGTCTTTTCATTTTGTAGCAATGTCTGCAATTTGGATACCTCTTGAGACAACTGTTGTTGTTTATTTAAATCTTGTTGATCAAGCTTCTTCTTTTCAATACTCAGTTGTTCTTCTAATTTTTTAACTCTGCGTCTTTCTTCTTCCAATTGCTGCTCTAACTGTAATATATTTTGATGATCACCTATTGTTCTTTCTTCTAATAATGCTATCTATAAGTCTTTTTGTTTTACCAATTGAGTGACTTCAGTAGCTTTATCTATAGTAGTTGCACTATAGGCACCTGCATATTGTGATAGTTTGGTCAGATCCTCTAAAGGATTTACTTTAGTGTTCTTCCAAACAATATTCATTAATTGAACTTGTGAAGTTGCAAGTGGTACTTGATCAATCCTCCTTCTATTTCTTTGTTTTCTGACAACGACCCTATGCTTAGGGATATAAAAGAAATCCAAAAAAGGTATGTCTTCAACTCTCAGCACAATTTCTTCCGATGGGTCTTCAGGAATAATCTCAATATCCTGATTGTTCAGATTATCAACTTGAGGATTGTTTTGTTCTCCTATTTGCTGAGCAAATTGTTCATACTGTCTTAGCAAATGGGGAGTAATAATCATTTCAGTAGAATTTCCCTCTTTCTGTGAGGTCTTTTCTCTTTCAAGTTGATCATCAAGCTTATTACTTGTATCTTCTTTTTCAGACTGTACATCAGGCTTGCTACCTGTATTCTCCTTCTCTGACTATATGTCAGGCTTGCTAGTTGTCACTTCTTTCTCTATTTTGCTGGCTGTATCTTCCTTTTTCTTTTGTTCTATTTCAATACTTTTATTTTCTTGTAAAGAAATCCTCAGATAGTCAAGGGGGACTTTAAGTAATCTCTGGCTTCTGAATTGCATAAATTTATTCATATATTCTACTTGAAACTTAGAGTTATTTAGATCATAAACTTCAGAAAATTTCACAATTGAGACAAATAAATCATCAAAATCATCAGCTTCATGCTCAAACTTAGCAATTTGGACCAAAGTTGTGAAATCAAAAGCTATTTTATTTGGATCATATTGTCTTCCTGGAATAGTTGCAAGCTTAAGATCTCTTATCTTAAGGGCTTCTTTTTTATCATGTTTAAAATCATTAAGGGTATAAGTTCCACAATGAAAAGGAAAGGTAGGCCACATCAATTTTTTTGGAATTATTTAAACACCTAGACATCCCTCTTTCTGTCAACTGGTAAGAGATCTCTTGAGCTAAAATTTTGTCAGGGAAATATAGAGGTAAGACATGAGGCTCAACAATGCTTCCAAATATTCTAATATAGGTGAACTTCTCTTCACCGAACCAATTTCTGATTTGGGATAAGTCAAGTTTTTCCTTATCAAAGAGTCGAGGAGGAGGTTGGTTGAAAATGGTTTGGTAAATAGGCAACATGTAGCCATGGAAAATTCTGTATACATGGTTCTTGAAATGGGCTTTCCACAAATACTTATGGTAGATGTGTATAGGGATAGGATCTTGAGGAGTTCTTTTCCAACCCAAAATAGGAAATTCAGAATTAAAACACAAGGCATCTAAAATATAAGCACAGAAATGAAAAGGGGGAACATTTCCAGTGTGCTAATTTCTTCTATAATCCAAAATATTATTTGTTATTTTGTCCGATAGAATAACTGACCAATCCATAACAACAAAACCTACAGCGACCTCAATTAGGGGTACCATTTGAATAGAAAAACTTGCTGAATTATTACTCCCAAAATGTATACACATCATTGCAGTAGCGTAGCAATATGGAGGTGCGAGAGACTCCATAGAATACATACTTGAGGCATCGTGCTTATGTTTTTCTGGAGCTTGTCTCCATTCTCTAATTGGGTCTGATTCGATTTCATTGCTTGAGGTGAAATCTTCGATGAAGTATTTGTTGTAGGTATTTTGAGGATTTGGCAGATGATACATTGCTTTGATGTCTTCTGCTAAAGGACCCAAACATCTTTCCCCCAGCTGTTACGAATGCTCTGTTTTTTATGGTGGTGTTGTCTATCACCCATCGTATTATGTCATAATATGGGAATACACTTGCCCGAGCTGCAATTATATGAAGAAAATAGTTTGCAAGCTCTTTAAGGGGGTTGCAATCTGAATCTGATTCTTCATCTGGCATCGTTGCCTTTACCTCTGTAACTGTAGGCTCTTCTTTTTCAAGAAAATTATAGAATTATTCCCAGGAAAGCTTCCCGAGACCATAGCACGTAGTGTTTGTTACTAGCTTTATCTTGGCTGGCTTTTCTTTTGGCATAGTGGTAATGGTAGCAGCCTTTGAGGCGGCAACAACTCTTTATTTCTTAAGTTTCTTGGACATTTTATTCTTCTGGTATCACTTCACTAATTCGGCGACCGAGAGGGTTTGATGTTCTACAGCTCTGCAAATGAGAAAAACCTTTTAGAAACAGGAAGAAATGGAGTTAGAAGAGAAATCATGTGAAAATATTTTATTAATGATACCAAATTGATTAACTTCGTCTTAAAATTGAATGCCTTAAAGAAAATTCACACTCACGCATTCATAATAGAATTGATTACCATAATTCGTTTGATTTTCAAATTAATGACGCTCGTACAATTGGAGATCGATGATATTGAAATGTTAATGTAAAAATGTCCTTTTGAGGCTTTCGATTGCGATAGGTCGATAAATGATATATATCAAGTGCAAATAGTGATTAGTAAAGACTGATGATTCATCACATTGGAGTTTTAGAAAGGAGAAACAAAACAACATCTCATGTTTTCTCGATTTTTGATTTGCGATAAAGTCATATCGCATTGAATATTTTCAAAGGACTTGAGTTGTACATGATCTTCGCCGAAATGCGATTGCGATGATGGTGGGGTCCATCGCATTGGATCTTTTATAAAACAAGTAGTTGTGATGTTTCTTTTTCGAAATGCGATTGCGATTATGACATCGCATCGAAGTTTATCAAATAGACCCGAATTACTTATTCAAAATGCGATTGTGATAAGTCACATCGCATCAGAGTTTTGCAAAGAAACTTACAAAAGCATAACACTCTACCGATTTGTGATTGCGATTTACTTTATTGCATCGGGCTTTTCAACATGAAAAATTTTATACTTTGTGCTGTTGTGATATAAGCTTTATAGTTGATCGGGTCGGAATAAACTTAATGTTACATTTGTTTATTTGCACTTGAGATATGCGATATGCGATACATGTTTTTTAATAAAAAATCTTTTTATTGTTTTATTTTATAATGATCGTATTTCCTCAAAGTTTTTTATTTCTATTTTAAAAAGAAAGGGGACCCATTTCTAAATGAAATTTATTCTAAAATTTTCAAATGGGGAGGGTTGTTGTGTAGTACAACAGGACCCAGAAGACTTGATTTTCTTCTATGTGTTGCGCATCCTTGGAGTCCCACAAATGCGCATAGCAGGCTCCTTCACACATATCCAACGTAGGCTCATGGACGACAGACTCGGTGGGAGCTTCCCAGGTGACCAATGCGATGAGGAAAAATAGCCATGAGTAACAAAAAGCGCGCCCTAATTCTTGGGATTCTCTTACATTGGCCAAGAATTCATCACATAAGTACTGAGCCCAATTAAAACAAACTCCCTCCGCACATTAGCTTGCTAGCTGGATCACATAGGCGACGACTATGGTGACTTGGAATTTTTGCATCAATTTGCATGCCAGCAACATCGTGCCCAACTATGTAGTAGGATGATTAAAGGATTTGATCATAAACTCCGAGGTATTCTACTCCACCTTGAATTTTTGGCACATTAATTCAACAGTATCGGCTTCATATTTCTTACCCACTCGCTCCAGAGGGCTTGGTCCATTCATCGGGAGGCTAGTAATCCTGTGAATCAACGCAACATTGAGAGGAGTCCTGTCATAGATCCATAGGCAGCCTTTGTGAATTATGGCGAGCATCTACCATGTGAGATGGTCCATAATATTGTAATGACAAAAATGGGGCATCCTGAGCAAGTTTAGGAGCCTAGACCTGGCCAACCCCCGCACCCAGCACTGGTGGACAAATGTAACTCCATTTTCATCATGAATTGTGTCGAGGTATAGTGCAGGTGCTAGCTTTGGGAATGCCTCGATGTTGACTAGGTCATGGTCATCAAACTTGACCTCATGATGCTTACCAACAGGTTCACCAATGATGGGAACCTCGCCTAGGGTCAGTGGCATCTGTAGGTACATGACCAAGTCATCAAGATTCTTTGGTGTGTGTGTTGATGCCCTCCATGGCCAAACAAAGGGGGGTAACAAGTGAATTGGCTAGACGGTTTTTGCTTCCTCCCGAGTTGCCTTCGTGGATTTGGTGGTTAGCAGGGACATTCGTGGCTTTCCTGCAGCCCATTTTGTGGGCTTCAGGGGCTTTCCGGAGTTCTGTGACTTTACTTTCCCTTTTCTCTTGGTTGGGCTCAATGTGGATAGAATCTCTTCAGCCTCAGACTCAATTTCCACTACCTCTTGATTCCCCTGTTCCACTGAGGTTACTGGTTTAGAATGCTCAATGGGGTTCATAGCTGTCATCCCGACGCGAAAAACAAAATCCGGGTTGCTACTATCCGAGGGGGTAGGCTGTTACGACATGAAGGGGATACTATACACACAGAGCGTCTTGCAGCACCAAATCATCACAACAAGATATGCCAAGTACAAGCTATACAACTGATATATAACCCTTGTCTAGTTTGGTTGACCCCTTTTATAGCTAGTACAAGCGGTCCACAGTTGGGCAAGCAGTATTTGGAACTTACCATCATGTAAACGGTAAAAAATCTCCTGTAATCACCTCATTAAATGTCCGCTGCCCGCTCCATTCAATGGTATATTTTGCAATTTACTTTATTTAAATGTCCCAATGGCTAGTTTTCTCAGCTCTGGTGCACTCAACACACATCTGTGCACTTGGTGCACCTGTGTATGTTCAGCGAGCTACGCGTGGTGGTCCATTCGATGTTCCATTTGCGCTCTAAGTGGGCCAATTGTTTTCTTTACTAATTCAAAGCTTTCTTGACACTCGACATCCCTACGAACTAATACGGTCCTTCGAAACAATTATTTCAGAGGTGCCATGATCCATGCGTACTCCTACCTAGTTTTTCTGTAGTAGTCTATGAAGTGGAGGAACGAGCGCAGTTGTTTCATAGCTGTAGGTGCAACCAGACCCGTAGCGCTCATAGTATCCATCATCTTGAAAGATTTTTTGTAAGGGACGCACCTATCATTCACACGCTCTTTCCCGTCATCAGTAGTCATCGTGTGCAAGTCTACACAGCTTCAGATTATCAATCCAGGTTGCTTCCTGCATAAGTGAACTGGAGGGCCAAAGTGCAAGAGTAACACAATCTGACATGCCGCCCACTCATTGAACATTGTCTTACACTCATCCCACCACTTCGCAGGTGTTGCACAGAGGGCGAGACTAAGGGCCCACATCTTTCGTTGGAAATTCAACTTCGAATGCTTGCAAAAATTCTGTAATTCTACCAGAACCGTCAAAGTACGGCAGATCTCGTACTTCTAAGGAGATACATTGGAAATCCCTTGTAATCTTGAGACATCGCAGCGTGGATACGTTGTGCAACCAGTTTTTCCACTTTTCTACTTCTCCGTCAGAGTCAGACAAACAGTCGCTATCCTTTTCCCAACAGAGTATACTATCAGCCATAAGGTTGATCCAATCTTCATCCTACATAGTTAACTTGTAGATGTGATCTACCTCCTCGTCGATTCACACCGTCTCCGTATACCTTTCTCCTTATGCGGGTTCTAAGGGGACTATCACTCGTACCCCTTTGTTTTAAAATACCATGCTCCTCTTCTTTAAGTTGATAATACCACCCATGTCGATGGTGTTAGTATGAATCCTTTGTCAAAGTGTACGAAAAAATACCACTTTAGCTACGCATAACTAATAGCCCTAACATCAAATATGGCTGCCAATATCTTCAGATCTGCAGTTAGTTGACCAAGACAAGTGCTGCAAAAACCAGATCTATGCATAGAAAGACATTAAGCAGTGAAAAAGAAGGTTTTGCTCCATATATCCAATAGACAAGACAAGAACAATTTTTGAAAGAATTTTTTGTATTAAGGGCACCTGAGGAAAACAAGAAGACGTTTCCAATTCTCCTCAATGGGATGGGTTCTTGGAAGTCCTCAGCACTTCAGATCTAGCATTTCTCTCTCTTTTTGGTGTAGAAAACCCAGAAAAAGATAGAACTCAAAGGGAGCTCACACAGCAAATAATGGAAAATATGACAATGATAATGGCTCAAAGTCAGACCAAGAGTTTAGATCCAGAGTGATCTAATAGGCAACAAAAGGTGAAGAATGGTAGGGAAAAACCCTCCTATTTATAAAAAAATATTGGGTCATTCTAGATCTTGGTGCCTGATTAAAATAACATTAACCAAATCTAGATCCACCTTTTATGGAATATTTTATTATATTTTTTGGAGGGAAAAGGTATTTGACTTGGTTCAAATCCATTTATTTGTAAGTAATAAATAAATAAATGATTTATTTATCATTTTAAGGAAGTGGTTGGATGAGAATCAAATAAATAATGATTTATTTAATTATTTATGGGTGGTTTAGTCATATTTAACAAGGAATATTATTTAAATAAGGTTTAAATAATTATTCCTAGAAAATAATAAGATAAATAAAGATTTATCTAATTAATTTCTTTGTTTGGGTTAAACATGACCAGGAAAATCAAACAAATATAGGTTTGTTTAATATTTCCTTTTGGGGTTTCCTGTTTAGACCATAAACAACCTAATAAATGTGGTTTGTTAAGTTATTTTACATAGTGAAAGCAATTTTACTTAGGGTAAAATTGGTCTTACATGGTGTACTTGGGTCCATCTAATGATAATAGGTTAGATGACCAAAAAATGGTGTAACAGATTGCCCCCCAGCGTGCGAGTGTTAGGAGCAGATCGTATGACCGAAGTACGTTGTAAGAACTCAATCACCAGACATCAAAAGGGAAGTCAGAGAGAGAAATGTAAGGTAGACTAATGTGCTGAAGAACTAGACCCTGAGGAGACGAGACTTATAGGTGCAACAAGTCTCTTTTTATGAGAGGGTACCTGTGCTAAAGGCGGCGGGGGAGGCATACCTATGCCCACCGAGACAAAGTACAAAATAATAGTGTGTCCAGTAAACAAGGGACCGAACCATAAAATACAACCGGCATAAACATGAGCCAGATAAGAATACAATGAGGAATCCCACATACATGTTGTGCCTAGGATAACAGCCAGGACTTATACAATAATATCTGAGTACATGAGATACAAATACAACCCAAATGCCCCCTATAAGCGGGGAAGGGTTCACAAAATCTGACTGATACATGAAAATCAAGAGGCGCATAGCGGCTGTGACGATCATCAAATATATGGAGGTACATCGAAGGGCTGCAATGAAGAGATTAAACAAAGGGCATCTGGGGGCTTCTGCGGAAGAAATACACCCCCTCATGAGGGTGAGACATCTCACACATGCAGGGGTCACCAAGAGGCACATTCTTTGCATCCTTGAACCATCAAGTATTACGGATCTCGATCATCTTGAAAGAAAATTTGAGTGGAGAAACAGTTTTCCCGGCCCATAAGAGATCCCTTACGCGTCCATCGGCAGGAAACAGTGGAAGCTGGAACCAAGGTACACCGCCCTCTAGACCTGTCTTCTGGAATGAAGGAGCTGATGTCGACAGAAGGAGGTCCGCCATAGGTGAGGCAATGAGAGATCCTCAACTAAGGCATGAGAGAAAATAGTAGAGCGTCAGACAGATTAATACCAATGATGAAGGTGGAATGGAGGGGACTGAGTAGTGAATGGACGACTTCCCTTGCTAGAGCATAAAGGGCATGAATGACATGGCAGCGACTGACACAATATCATCAGGGATAAGGGACAGTGGGACTGAAGGCCATAATGTGCGACACAAGAGAGAGACCAAGCAATGAATGATGGAGGACTATAGCGGGGTACAAAGGGACTCGGGATAGACTCCATGAATGCGATGATGACTCCACTCGGATGCTGTAAACAAGGGCGACTCGATGGTGCTGCCACACAGTAAAGGTCCAATGGGGGACCATGAAAACATGAGTACAAGATGGTAACTCACAACAAAAATCGACACGAACAAAGACAAGTAAGGAGGCAAAGTGGTGCCCCAACTACAAGTGTTGTAAGTGAAGAAATGTGATTTTAAGGAGAGGTGAAGTGACCCATCTTGGACAAAATGTGTCCTGGTGAAGTATCAAATCACAAAAAACTAACAGATACCCATTTGAGGGCTTGGTGGGAGCTTTCCAACGGTGCAGACAGTTTGTCAAACGGAGCTACGGTATGGTCACAGCAGGTGAAAGAAGAAACAAGGGTTCTCTTTTAATAAGGCAGCTTTCCCTCCAAATCCACTCATTTGCTAGTGTGGCTGTGGTGAATGTAGAGAGGAGAGAAGACCCTAAATCTTGCGGCGAGCATAGCGGACAAACCGATCGTTGGAATCGAGATCCGTCAGTTGCAGGTAAGAGGCCTAACCTTAATCTTTCATTTTGATGGATTGAAAGTTCAGATTAGTGCCCAAAATCTCAGGAACAAACCCCCTTGCATATTTTCGGCGGGGTCGCAACTTTTGGGCCAAAATCTATGACTTGGGATGCAGGTTTTGAGCAAAAAGGTGCGACCTGTCCCAGGATTTGGCAGAAAAGTGCAACGTGGAAGATGAGGGGGTTTTACTGTTGTTTGATGGCTCAGAGTTGGGTTTTTGTGTTTGGTTACAGTATTCCCTATCTATAGGCTGACAAAGATGATGTTTTTGTGTAGATATGGCAGAGATATGGGTGAAATGGAGAGAGAGAGACCTGGGTACATTACGGGCAGAGATCCAGACAGATCAGGGTGTCCATTGTGTGTTGGCCAGGTTTGGGGTTCTGAAGTTTTTGGAGAACCCTTTGATGAGAGATGGAGAGCCCTTGTTGGCCCGGATTATCAGTTATTGGGATCCAGAGCATGAGGTCTTTGTAGTGCAGGGGCATAGGATCGAACTGACAGTACAGGATGTCTATTTCCTGACAGGTCTCCCGCCACTTGGGATGGTGGGAAATACGCAGCCAGTGTTACCGCGGGGGCCGTTATACATAGACAACTATCCCTATAGTGGGATGAGTTATTGTGGGGATCCGGACCTGCCACTTCCACCTGGTCGAGTATGGGGGCCCGATGGTAAGTGACAAGTGATTATTCTTTTTTGGGCATGTTAAAGTTATTGAACAGTAGATAGGGTACTGATTCATGTACTTTTGGTATGTAGATATAGCTTCGGTAAAACCGGCCGGATATATGGGACGACCTGCAGCATCAGGAGCTGCAGGCCCGAGTGGAGCGAGAGCAGCGCATAATGAGGATGCAGCCGCCCTCCTGGAGGACATCTGCCGTAGATGTGAGAGGTTGCTGACCGGTGTTTCAGAACACGGGTGGCAAGACTTAGACGACCAGTACATAGAGCCATGTATTGGTCTACCCTCGGAATGGCGAGGGGTCATGCGGCACATGGCGATGGCCGGTCAGGGGATACGTGATCTACGAGCTGTAGGAGCAGAGCCATTGGCACGGGATTCGCCAGATAGTGATTAGGTCTGGGGCGTGTGGTGCCCCCTAGTATGTATGTAGGGGCGAGTGGTGCCCCCTTTTTTGAGTTTTTTTTTGTAACATGCTATGGGCATGTCATATGTATCAGAGTAGATGGACTCTAAAACACATGTTTTGCGACACATATTATGGATATGCATCTTTCTTAATGATTATAAATGTTATTGTCTTGTATGAAATGCGTGTGATAAATGCCAATCTAGAACATGGTTTGTAATACTATATACATAGAGATTATGTTCTCGAGGTACATGGTTGAAAGTTATGGTTTCAAATTCACGTATCAAGAGTTTCACTCGTAAATATCGTCTAAACAACATAGGATTACGCACACGATAGACACCATTTAGTTGCATGACAAGCAGTAGGGAATCTAAACGAACATGCAGATGGAGGATGCGATGACAGAGGGCATCGGATAAGAGACCACGCACTGCATCATATTCAGCCTGATTGTTGGTGGCAGTACCAATGCAGACCCCATTTGAGAGAACAAGGGCATGCAAGGGGGTGAAAATGGCCCAACCTGCCGAGGCTAGATTCCGGGAGTAACGACTTGCACCATCGGCGTAACCGATATAGGGTGGGGACAGGAGGTCTTGCGGAATAGTGTTACAAGACAACAAATGGGGGGGGAAGGGACAATGACGACAGCGTGAGTGTACAAAAGACATCGAGCGGCAACTGCAGGAGGGAGTGTGATGAGCAGGATGGCCATGACTCAGATACAAACTAGAGGGTGGTATATGAGGGCTATAGGAGGTATGGCGGGGACTCGGGCTGCGGAGGTCAACAGAGATACAGGTGGAGTTATCTCGTGTATGGGTAGAAAAGAGGGGGTCAAGGGTGGAAAAGGTTCCCAAGTGGGCATCCGGACGGGAAAAGAGGGGATGAAGAGTGGAAGGGACATCACATGATGCGGAAAAGTTACCTAAATCATCCATGGGGGAAGAAAGGCTCGCATACGGATCGTCACGGGGAATGACAGAAGAACAGGGAAACAAATGGTTAAAAGATGGGGAGGCAAAGGTGGTCGCTGAAGGGGGCTCAAGTGAAACAAAAGGGGAGGATTCAAGGGGAATGTGCTCCAAGGGTCTCACAGAGGATGATAGGTAAAGAATGGTGGTAGTAGACTCCGTCATCTGGACATCAGGGGGGGGATGTCGATGGGAGCAGGGGGATCCTGAAGATGACCTGAAGCATACTGTGCGAGGATGGGAGAGGCGGACTGATTTTGTTCAACCTCATACTCGCGGACTACTTCTAAAGAGGCACGGTAATGCGTCAGGTGAGGACAATGGTGGGAATAATGGCCATGGACACCACACAAAGCGCAGGGTTTGCTGGTGCGAATAGTTTTGGGGTTCTTGGTTACGGACGAGGACGGGAGAGAGGGGTCAGGGACCGTAGACTCAGGGAACGCGACTTTAACCATGGGTTGAATGCGGGGCAATTCGGGACAAGTATGGGTGGCGTGACCGACAACATCACACAAGGTGCAAGGCTTTGCGGGCGGAGGAGGGACCGGGTCAGTTGGGGTGACTTTGTCTTTGGATGACCCCTTGCGAGCTTTGCCTTTCTTTCCTAGAGCTGTCACCACAGGGGTAGGGTCCTTGGGAGGTGCAAGGGGCATGGTAGCAACGGAGGAAGAGAGGGGGACCAGTTGAACCGGTGTCAAAGCAAGATAGGGTTTGGGGTGACCAGGAGGGGTAGCGGCTGGAGGGTCAAGGTACCAGGCAGACACCGGCAGGGAGTCGGGTTAGGAGAGAGGGTGTCCATGGCCAGAGGACCAGGCACTAATCTACTTCGGAGCCGGGAAGGAGTGTACGACCGGCGGGGTAATGACCAGGAGGGACGGCTCCAAGATGGTTAAGGCCTGGGGGAACCGATCCAGGGGGATAAAGGGGTTTAGGGATACCAGCTGTAGGAGAAGGGCCAGAAGGAGGAGGTCCGGCTGGTGGAGATGAAGGGCTAGGAGAGGGTTGCGGTGGGCGAGGTTGCGTCTGAGGTTGCTGACTAGCCGAGGCGGGTCACTTAAGGGCAGCCCGAGATGATTGCATCATGCAAACATTCGATAAGCTGGGATCAGAGATAGGAGGAGTAGGGAGACCAGTAAACGTTCCAAGCAAAGAGGAGTCTTTATAGACGTCAAGAGAGACACTAGTCAAGGAATCGATGGTTTTCTTATTGGCTACAGAAGAGATGGTCGTCTCAGGGGAGGTCTGAGACTTTGGCTCATGATAAGTCAACTGGTCGATGGTGAATATCTTTCCATTATGGGGGAAAGACATCTTGCGAAAGATCGCGGATGGGACAGCAGAAATAGCATAGGTGTAGCTTCGCCCCAATAGAATGTTGTAATCTAGCGGGGCGTCGATGACTTCGACGTCAACGCAAATAGTCTTACCGGCGAGGGTGATAGGACAATTGCGAAATAGGCCAATGGGCTGGGAGGCATGACCGTCCCACGCTCGAAGGGTGATTGTGGAAGGGGCCAGCTCAGGAGATCCGAGTTGCTTCCAAACCGAAGCGGACATCACGCATGTGGATGCCCCCTCATCAATGATACACCGGGACACGTTGGCGTTCCGGATTTTGGGATGGAAGTTCCTAGAACGACAGTCTGGCGACGGAGAGGATGAGGAGGATGTTACGATTGAAGAGACATCAGAAAACAATCATTTGGTCATCGAAGGATCTACAACGCCCCAGCGGATATCGAGCCTTCTTTTGGGAAGGGCATGAGGCGGAGGAGTTCAGGAATTTGGAAGTAAGCGTGAGGAGATTGTGCCGATCATCTACTATCTGTATACGATGGCGCTTGACCCGGAAGCAACATTTCGCGTAATGGTCCCTTAGGAATCTTGGTATGAACCTCACCTTTGGGTTGAGGGATATGTAAGGGGCCATTGGATGTTGAAAGAGAGTCTGTAGAACCTGAGGAAGGGGACTCGGGGGCAGACTGAGCGGGAGGCTTGGGGTATTGGCGAGACTGAGTTTGAAGGTGAAGGTCGACGGTTGGGGATGGATCAGAGTTCATCATGAGGATCTAGTAATCAGAGGAACCAGAAGGGGAAGGTTGAGTGGCGACCTGTCCGTCAGGTGGTTGGGCAGCCACGAATCCTTGCTGAGGAAAAGGATCAGTAAACACAGCTGGTTGAGTAGTGGCCACATTAGGGGGAGCATGAGGGGAGGCATGTTGTCCTCGCAATGTGGCTTGAGACTCCCACATCTGCCGCATCTGTGGTAAGAGGGGACAATCGTGGGTGTAATGACCGTAAACACCGCAATACGAACAAGGCTTATTTGTACGAAGAGGCCTGTCCGGCTTGGGCTGAGTGCCCTGTTGCTGGTTAGCAGTGTTAGGGTCAATACCTTAAGGATTGGGTCCACGAGTACCAGGGGAAAATTGGTTTGGATTGCCTCTCCACCTTCTTTGAGAAGAAGGGGGATCAGTCGTGCCCGGCCTGGAGGGGGCTGTAGGTGTTGTTGCGGGGTTGGAGGAGGCAAGGGAGGTGGAAGCGCATATGCTGAAGGAGCTGGCGCACCAGGCTGCGGATAAGGGTAATGGTTAGGTTGGGCAACATTGAGGTAAGCAGGAGGTTGGGAAAAAGGATGAGGCATGCCGTATTGTGGATACATGCTACCTGGAGGGGGAAAAGTGCTAGAGGTGTTGGCCCCTCCCTGAGGGAGACCATAGCCCATAGGGGGTTGAGCATATGGATGAGAAAGGGCTCCAACGATACCGTCGGCGGAATGAGATGCCCCCGGGGTGTTAGCGCCTCCGGGCTTTGGGAGGTCAGGAAGGATGGTATAAACATAACTAGACTGAGCATAGATCAGGTCATATTTCAAGGCTATTTGGAGGGTGGCTTCTTCGGTTTGAGGGAAATGGGAGGCGACATCTTTGGCGATGGGAGCTAAGAGAGTGCGAAGGAACCAGTCCATATAAACCCGATCTTCGAAGGGGGGGGCTCGACATAAGCTCTGTCTTCTTTGCCATTCCTGGACATGGGTAGAAAGGCAGGTCGAAGAGGTTTTCTTGAAGGAAGTCAAGAGCTCCGTACCAGTATCGTATCGGAGAGGGAGCTGGAAATAAGATAAAAAGGCTTAGGCAATGGTCGCAAAGGTGGTATGGGAAGAGGTGGCTTGGTCAACATACCATTTAGAAGCTTCGCCGGTAAGCGTGCATTGGAACAACCGAAGATGGATGGAATCATCAGTAATGGAATTGGAGGAACACCACATGTGGAAAGATTGGACATGGTTGGTTGGATCTTCTCCAGAAAGGCCTTCGAACTTAGGGATGTCGGAGGGGAGCTTAGTTGGCATAGCAGGCCAACCAACATCATGGCGGATAGGGTCATTGATCAACTGATTGAAATCGGGGAGGCTGAGGCCTGCGATGTACGGTAGCAAGGGTGCAGTCGAGGTAGTTCTTGTGGTGGTTCCGCTAGTAGTAGATCCAGCATTAGGGCCAGGATTACCGCTAGCGTTAGGCCCTGGACCAGACATAGTGAAGGTGATAGGGGGAGAACCAGAAGTAAAAGGAGAACCCAATGAATCAGAAGAGGATTCGGAATGCAGACTCAGAGGAGGACTGGCTCGACGACGGTGGGACGGAGCAGGTCGATCGACCGGAAACTGAGGGTGAAGGCCAAGAAGTCTCCGCGAGGCGCGTCTTGGGGGTGCAATGGTGACAACACAAACATGGCACGAGGGGAAGAAGAATGACCGACAAAGGCAGGGAGGTGCAGAATCAAGTGATGACAATGTCGAAACAAGGGCAACAAGGTGTAGTGTCAATTGATTTTAAAGTCTTTGCCTGGCGGTGTAAACCAGACTCTTCTTCGCTTAGGGTGAGTGTGTGGCGTGCGTTAATTTTAATTTTTAAACCCTTTTCATTTTGAGAGTAAGAGAAAAAGTGTGCTACGTAACTGAAAATAATGCTACAAAAACAGTATATAATGCTAAAATAACAGAAAATTAATAGCTACTAGTGCATCGATTGAACCCAAGAAGGCGAGTCTCTCAAAACGAATCTAAAAGAGGGAAAAAATATAGTCAAAACACACTAAAAAGAAGCCAATATATCTAGGGTCGAAAGGGACAGGGATCTAAAGGAGAAAGCTGCTGAAAAGAGGTGTAGATCACAGCCAAGAGGCAGAGGCAAGGTGGCTGGAAAAAAGGAGGAAATAAGAAAAAAGCGGAAAGGACAGGGAGGGGGTCCTAAAGGGAGGTCCAAAAAAAACTACAAGAGGTGGTTTGAAAGGAAGAAGAGCTGATTTAAAGGGATCTGAGGATGAGGTATCAGATCTGAAAGGGGGAGGCTGAAACTCTGAAAAAACAGACAGCTGAAACAGCTAAAAATCTTCCACCAAAAGTGGAGGGTATTGAAGCCCTAGGGGGCTAGGTTCCCACTTAGATGAGAAAAAAAGATCAGAAACAGGTCCAAACGAGCGGAGACAGAGGCTGGAAAACCCTGACAGAAGCTTCAACAAAACCCAGAAAAATTGCAGAAAAATAGCAGAAAAAAGCACAGGTCGCAGGTTCTGACCTGTTTTCCTGTTCAGGTCGCAGAAAAGGGGCTGAAAAGTTCAACCTGGAGTCCAGGTCACATTTTTTGGGCTGAAAAGTGCGACCTCCAACTCCGGTTGTCCCGGCGGCAGATTTGCGGAAAAGTTGTCGTCTCAGTTGTGGCTGATGTCTGTCAACTGCGCAATAGGGCCAGAAACACGCGGAGGTTATAAATTTTAATGTTTTAGGGTTTTATAGGTGAAAAACAACATGAAAATAGGAACAAAAAAAAATCTGTAAAGAAACCCTAGGGTCTGAAGTAGCTGGATATGCAGGAATATGAAAAACAACAGCGGTCGTAATTGAAAACCCGTGTGGAGTCGCCAATTGTTAGTATGAATCCTTTGTCGAAGTGTACGAAAAAAGATCACTTTAGCTACGCATAAATAATAACCCTAACATCAAATATGGCTGCCAATATCTTCAGATCTGTAGTTAGTTGACCAGGACAAGTGCTGCAAAAACCGGATCTATGCATAGAAAGACATTAAGCAGTGAAAAAGAAGGTTTTGCTCCATATATCCAATAGACAAGACAAGAACAATTTTTGAAAGAATTTTTTGTATTAAGGGCACCTGGGAGGAAAACAAGAAGATGTTTCCAATTCTCCTCAATGGGATGGGTTCTTGGAAGTCCTTAGCACTTCAGATCTAGCATTTCTCTCTCCTGTTGGTGTAGAAAACCTAGACAAAGATAGAACTCAAAGGGAGCTCACACAGCAAATAATGGAAAATATGACAATGACAATGGCTCAAAGTCGGACCAAGAGTTTAGATCCAGAGTGATCTAATAGGCAACAAAAGGTGAAGAATGGTAGGAAAAACCCTCCTATTTATAACAAAATATTGGGTCATTCTAGATCTTGGTGCATGATTAAAATAACGTTAACCAAATCTAGATCCACCTTTTATGGAATATTTTATTATATTTGTTGGGGGGAAAAGGTATTTGACTTGGGTCAAATCCCTTTATTTGTAAATAGTAAATAAATAAATGATTTATTTGTCATTTTAAGGAAGTGGTTGAATGATAATCAAATAAATAATGATTTATTTAATTATTTGTGGGTGATTTAGTCATATTTAACAAGGAATATTATTTAAATAAGATTTAAATAATTATTCCTAGAAAATAATAAGATAAATGGAGATTTATCTAATTAATTTCTTTGTTTTGGGTTAAACATGATGAGGAATAATAATTACATTATTGTTTAATTAATTATTCCATGAGGAAAATCAAACAAATATAGATTTGTTTAATATTTCCTTTTAGGGTTTCCTGTTTAGACCATAAACAACCTAATAAATGTGGTTTATTAAGTTATTTTACATAGTGAAAGCAATTTTACTTAGGGTAAAATTGGTCTTACATGGTGTACTTGGGTCCATCTAATGATAGTAGGTTAGATGACCAAAAAATGGTGTAACATAAGAGATCTAGAGAGAAAGATGTTTCAATTGTACGTAGAGGAATACAGATGGCAATGGTTTCATCAAGTACTCAAGAGAATCGTTTGGTAACATCTATGGCACGAGCACTGGGAACCTCGCGAAAAACATTGCACAAACATCGGAAATTCTGGCTGCAAATAGATGTAAATGATGAACTCGCTTGTTGGAGAGCTATTTGTAGGAAACCATACAAATATAGACCTGGAGAAAATGTTAAAAAAATAATATATGAATATTGGAAGAACAATTCGTGTGTTTCGCCAACTACAAGGCATGTGATGCGAAGAAGAATAGCACGAAATCAGTACGAAGAACATGAAAAATATTTCTTGGAAACCACTCAGATAGAGTTATTCAACAAGTTCAAAGAAGAGAATCGTCAAATTCATGTTTCACTCAGTGCTTTTGTTCAACAAAAACCATAGTATGTAAAACCTATCACCGTACGCGACACTTGTTATTGCCGTTATCATGTGGAATTTGAGTTATATTATGACACATTCCTTGATTTTGGTAGAACATTATGGAAGGATTCACCTCCTCCTTCCACTATCTGTGATTTCATATCTCGAATTCTATGTGAAAGAGAAAGCGATGAACTATTTTACAAAAAGAAATGTGTTGGTGGTAAAAAATGCGATGATTGTGGAAATTTGACTAAATTTCAAAACAAATATCGTATTGATATAAATGATCAATCATTGTCCAACATGAAAGTGAAATGGAAGATATATGAATATATCGATACATCGATTCAAGGTGCAAATAGTGTTAAAAGAATTGAATTACTAGAAGACAAAATTTTTCTAATAGACTTTTTGAGAAAGTTTGAGGCAGAAATTTACAAATACACCAAGCATTCCCATAGAGCTCGATGGAAAGACTTGCAATTCAAAAAATCTTGTGAATTTTTTCCACCAGGGACCATTTTGTCAGTGATTGATTTTGCAGAAAACTACACATTTGTTCCACAAAAATAAATTCAGAGTGAATACTATCATTCTGACCAAGTCTCCATGCTCGTCCATATTCTATATAGACATGCTGAACAAAATGTCGATCATATAGAAAGCACGAGTGAAAATCGGCATATCATTAAAGAATATCACTTTTATATCAGTGACGATCGTACACATGATACATGTTTTGTACAACATTGTTTTGGAAAAATTTATGATTCATTGAAAAATCATGGAATAACATTCAATGAACATTGGATATGGTTAGACGGATGCGCAGGTCAATTCAAATCTGCACGATCATTCTTTTGGTTGTGTTGTCCTCATAAGAAAACCTGCATTAAACATTGTTGGAATTTATTTGAGACTGGCCATGGAAAATGAGAACATGATGGTGCAGGAGCATGCATAAAACGAGCACTTCGAAGATATCAAATGAACCACTCTGCAAGTTGACTTGTGAACGCTGAAGAAGTTGTTCAATGGTGCATCGCTGCTCTAAGCCATGAGACTAACCCATCAAGAGAAGTGCGAAGGTACATTCAATTTAATTTATATTGGAAATATAATTTTAAACATTGTACATTTATCATGCAATGATTATCTTTGATTGTATTTTGATATCATATTTACAAATTATTCTTCTAATTTTCCATATAAAGGTTTTTTTGGCACATTGGAATTGAAGACGTAGATAGATCAATTGGAAGTGATGTTGAAACAATAAAAGGGACTCGAAAATTGCATTCAATTCAAACAAAGTCGTCTAGAAATGTGTTTGCGTTGGATAAAAGAAAATATTCTTGTTTTTGTGATGTTTGCATAGACAACACAAAATCCAATGACGTTTGTGAAAACAAAATGTATGTGAACGATTGGAAACATACAGAGCTAAATACAAAGGGAAAAATCTCTGTTGCAATGTTTGAAGAAATGCAATCAAACGAAACTACAATATCATCCGATGGTGATAGAGTTTCTCGTCTTGTTAGAGAATGTAACATTTGAATTACTTTCTAATGATTTAAAGATCTAGAAATAAATTTAAATATCTATAATTTTGTTAAGTTTATTTTATTGTGCAGGAGATGTTTTTGCTGTAATTGCACCTATTGACAACGATGAAAATGTGGAGTATTCTTTGATGCGTTGCACTGAACGAAAAATGAAATTATTACAAAACTATAATGATCACGAATTTCAATATGATAGAGGGTCTATTATACTGAAAGGTTATTTTTTCAGACAAACTCATCAAAGTGGAGACTTTGTTTACTTTGAAGACTATGAACCTAATTCCATAAGTTGTCAATATAGTCACTTGGTGTGTGCAGCACGCATAAAGTTGATAGAAGTTCAACCAAAGAAAAAATCAAAAATTAAGAGATGGAAAATGTCAAAATCCGATCATGAATGGATTATTGAAGATGGAATTCCATTAGAATTTTTTTGAGTGAATTGTCCAACAATTTATTCTCTTTGGATTAAATATGTTTTAGAACTTCCAGTACTCAACTAAAAATTGAGCTGCTTATGTTATTTGTGCAAGTGTTTGCACATGTACAAATTTTTTTGGTACAAGCACGTGCTCTAGTATCAACTGAAAGTAGCTTTTCTATACATGTGCATTGATGAAAAATGTTATATGTATTGGATATATATATATATATATATATATATGTTATTTGTGCAAGTGTTTTCACATGTACAATTTTTTTTGGTACAAGCACGTGCTCTAGTATCAACTGAAAGTAGCTTTTCTATACATGTGCATTGATGAAAAATGTTATATATATGTGTGTGTGTGTGTGTGTGTGTTCTAGAATGAAATTAATTGTTCTAGTTTTACTATGTGCATTGATGAAAAATTATTTACGTACTCAATATTTATGTTCTAGAATGCAATTAACTGGAACTAGTTTTTCTATGTGCATTGATGAAAAACTAGTTAGATTTTCTGGTAAAAAGTATGGACACTGTTAGGAATTTGTAATTTTAGCAGATTGGTGAGACTAAAACTGCAGAAGCAACATTATTTCAACCACTTTGGGATTCTAGAATCTAGCTCTCCTGAATCCGGAGAGGGATCTCTCCAATAAGTGCAAAGATGGATTTGTCTTTGAAGTTTGGGGTAATAATATTAGGCTAGTTATGAAGGCCAAGGGTTTGTTTTGTTTTTGAATGGTTGAGCATGAATATTATTTGAGAGTAAAGTTCTAAATGCAAAAAGTTTCAAAGGTGAGAAGTTGCAAGCGAATAGAACAACTTTGGCTAAGAAGATAGATATAACGCTGGTTTTTAGTCCATTGGGCTATGGAGTAATATCAAGGCTTTAATTGAACAACAACATCAAGAGTGATCCAAGGGGCAAGTCATCTATATCACAAGATCATTGAGATTAAAATGATGGAATGGAAACAATAAAGTGTTGGAGGGGAGGAAACTGATAATAATTTCACAAGGGATTTATAGTCAGTCCAAACAGGAAAGCCTCTTAAGTAACTGTTTAAAACCAACCAAGACCGGGGCTAACCATAAACTTCTTGGGAAATTTTGTATTAAAGCAGCTTAATTGACAAACAATCCAGTAATCCGCATAATTACCTTCAGAAAGTATGAAAACACATAAGAGAAACAAAATGTAACCTAAGATCAGGTAAGGTACTTTTAAACCTAATATGCTTTCGGCCAACACCAAGGGAAACCTTCAGAATCTGCCTTTGGAGAATAGGAACTAGAAACAGGGCAAACCATCACTTTTCCAGTCTAACTTTAATAAGAAAATGATGAAAATAAATTTCAAGAATAATGTTTAAAGCAAACAGTAGGACAAGGGAACACCAACATTTCTAACTGCTTAAACTGTATTGAATCATTCTTAAATAAACAAATTGGAGGAAAACATTGAGATAAAGCTTATAAGTGAGAGAAGGGTACTGGTAAACAGTAAATCCTAACTCTATAAATGTTGTTCTTTATCAGAGAATAGTGAACAATACGGCATACATAGAAGGAATAAACAATAACAAAGAAAGGAGCACCTCACCAGTGATATAGACCAAGATCCCAACAAAAAGCTTTCTATTGATGTCAAACCAGTTACAATCTTCAAGTCCAATGTTTCAGTTCAGCAGTCATCTTCTCATCTCAGCCTAACTTATCTATCACAAGCAGAGCTCCAAGGGCCAGTGAACATTATTTACAATCAGAAGTTTAAGCTCAAATGTATTTCAAAGTTCTGCAACCAACAATTTCTCATCTTCTATAGAAGTATTTATAGAAGAATGAGGAGGTGAGATCTGAAAAAGATCTCTCAGGACAATTAATACAGATTAATGACTTCTCGGCCTTTGAGGGGCTTGATGGAGAAGTTTACAGGTGTGTTACTGTATTAATTGATTTACATTTATGAATTAAGCTCAGTGGGAGCTTTTGTTGACTTTTGAGGCTCTGTGTCATGTTGGAGTGACTCTACAGATATTTTTTGCATTAAGTTCCTTGCAGAAGTAACTCTCTGGTTGCGTTGAGGCGAATATCTGATTTTTCTCAATAACTTCGGCCTCTGTTTAAATGCTTGTGGCTACAGGTGGCACTGTAGTAGCTGAGAGGAATCAATTTGCCTCAGATGTGGCGGTGGAGGCCTTTCTGTCTGATAAAACACTTATGATTTTCCTTTAATTGTGTTTTAATTTGGGGGATTAGGCTTTTGATAATCAATCTTAGCCGTGATCCCCGCAAATCTGTCTTCAATGTTCTGTTCTGCTGAATTCTGTCTTTCGACACTAATACTCTTTAATTGTGATTTGAAACAGTGTCTTGTTGATGTGCAGGCCGTGCAGGGCTCATATGGCATCAATGCCTCATGAAGCATTGATGAAACGTGGAGTAGAGCCCTGTGAATGGTTCTCTTTTATGAATTGAAGGCACGGGAATCGTCATTCTCGGCCTTCGGCCTTTACATAATGGAAAACCCATCAAACACCTGCAAAATACAGAAAATATCATAAAATCCTGCGTATTTGGGGAAAAATTTCTTCAGAGGGCGTGGTGAGAAGCGTAGCTGTTGGATGGCAGCATCCAACGGTGGAGATTTAGCCAAGAGAAGGTAAAAAAGGAGAGCAGAGGGAAGAATAAGACAGAATGATTTTGGATCGTCCGATCTGGACACGTAGACGGTCCTGATCCAATCGGAGGATCGCAATTGGCGGAGAAACAATGTTAATGCGCTTGGCAAAAACTTGCGATGCGATGTAGCGTGGGTCGTTGATATGAGGACCAGATCAACGGTGGAGAATGAATCGGAGGGATGGCCGATCGAGAGGAACAAACAAATGTACCGATCGAAAAATGCGATGCAATTGAGCGATCGGGGAGGGCGATGAAATTGAGCATTGTCCATCGATCTGCAGATCAGATTGATGGTGGGAGGTGCGTCGGGAGGTCGCAATCGGAGGGTTCAAAGGGGAGCAATTGGAAGAGTCTTTGCAGAAGTTTTCGATGCGATAGGCGCCTCGGGACTTAAACTCTTAGTCCCGAGTGTAGGTTATATGAATGGAAAGCGGCGGGGGCGTGGTTTATATATATGGGACCCAATCGCATCGGAAATTTTTATGCGGGTCTTTCAATCAACCCATTGTGAATTTCCCCAATGTGATTGCGCTTCGGGTCTTTTTAATCTAACCATTTTTATTTAAAAATAGTTGTATGGGCACGTTAGACCAAAACTTTGGATAAAAGGGTTTTATGTATTTATAAAGGAAAAAATGGATCGGGAATGGATTTTTTTTTTAATGATTTAGTGCCCGATTGCGGGCCCACGGGTTACATGAAACGATAATACGATCGGGGAATATGTACATGGGCTAAATCGCATCGGAACTTATGCACTCAGACTTTGCGATGCGATAAGCACTTCGTGGGTCTAGCACCTGGTTCTAGGGTGCGGGCACGTGGAGGGGAAGTGGTTTAAGACTTAGCCCAAGGGGGCTTAAGCCTTTATGCAAAAATATGTATTTTTCATGAAAATTTTCAAGTTTTTCAATGGATTTGGGGGTTTCGGTATAGTTTAAAACTAATTTTTAAACTATGAAAACATGATTTTCATGAATGGAAGAAGAGGAATTATGAAGAATAGAGGAATTCTATGGAAAAAAAGGGGAGCAAATGAAGGTTAGTTTTAAGTGGAGGAAGGGAAAAATGATGATTTTGCAATAGTTTCTTCTCATGAAATCAACAGGATTTCTGAGTATAAAATGGAAACAGCAATGAAGATTTTGGATAGAGGCATGAGACCTTCAAGAGTCTTCAAGAGCCAACACTTTTTAGCAATAAAATTTGCTCCTTGAAGGCTCCAAAGAGTCTTAGCCACATTTTTCTATAACAAATTTTATAGGTGGCTAACAGACACAATGTAAATAAATCATCTGCAGTATAGTTTTGTACAAAAATTCCTTTCAGACAAGAGACTCGGAGCACTTCTCCGACTTTTGGTAGGATTTGACCCACATCTCTAATCCTGATTGAAAATATAGTACAAAATTTGTTTGTCCAATGGTCGAATATGTTCAATGTGTATTGATGAAAAATGTTACTTGTATTGGATAGATATGTTCTAGAATGAAATTAATTGTTCCAAGTAGTTTTTCTATGTGAATTGATGAAAAACTAGTTGGATTTTCTGGTAAAAAGTTTCCACAATGTAAATAAATCGACAAGGCTACCTATTTGAGTGCATTAACAACATTGACCCAAATTCAACAAACATATATATGTACTAGACTTATATTTCCAATCAAAATTAAAGGGATAATTTGTACATATATCTACTTCTTTAAACTCTTTTTTCAATTAGAGCTCAATTGATACATGGTTAGTTGCAATGAAAAGCTATGTTCTTCCTATTGGAAATTTTTTCATTCAAACAAGACTACATGGAGAGATCAAAAGCAATCTTAAAATTCCAAATGTACTTCAATCATCCAAAAGGGATTTGTGCAACATTACTTGACATGCCATGCCAATTATAGTGAACAACTATCCAATAGAAACATTTAACATTATATACCACATGTGCCAAATGTAGATTGAAAACATCCAAAACTTTAAAATTTTAAATTTTTTTGATAATATATCATGCAACATTAAAACATTAAACATCACATGCGAAATGTAGATTGAAACCATTCAAAACTTGAGTTTAAAAAACTTTTTTATTATAGATATTGTTACTTCACATGCCATGCCAATTATAGTTCAACTAGATCCAATAGAAACATTTAACATTATATACCACATGTGCCAAATGTAGATTGAAACCATCTAAAACTTTAAGTTTTAAAAACCTTTTGATTATATATCGTGCAACATTAAAACATTAAACATTTAAAGTTCATTAAATATCACATGCAAAATGTAGATTGAAACCATACTTGAGTTTTAAAAACTTCACATGCCATGCCAATTATAATTCAACTATCCAATAAAAACATTTAACATTAAATATCACATGCCAAATGTAGATTGAAACCATCCAAAACTTTTAACTTTTAATTTAACAAAAAAATATAGATCACAACATTACTTCACATGCCAAATGTACTCCAAGCATCCCAAACTTAAATTTTAAAAACAAAACAAATTATAACACATGTCATTACATAACATGCCAAATGTAGTTCAGATGACAACATTAATTTATAGATGACAACATTACTTCACATTCACATGCCAAAAGTACTAAAACCATCCAAAAATTAAATAAAACAAATTATATTAACAATGTAATAAAATACATCCAAAAATTGTAGATCTCACAAGTATCAAACTGTATCAAGTTTAACAAATTTTAAGACCATCTAAATCTTGAAATCAAATCTACAAATCATGTCCATCAAATAGAGAAGGATCTAGCGTCTTTCCTATCAAGGTCTCAGTTCGCGCCCTATCATGTGAAGCATAATGGGAAACCTACATACACAATGCACATGTAATTGAACATTAAAATTTGATGTTTTAAAAATGAATGAGAATATATATATATCTAGAACTTCATGTAAAAAACAAAATATAACAAAAAAATCATGCAATACCTCATGAGGTTCCCTCTCCATTTGATGAACAAGTTCTCCCATAGGAACATCTGCAGCGGTAAACTGTACAATATACATGTACAGTTATATATATATATATATATTAAAAACTTTCAAATGAAAATGCACGTGTACATATATAAACTTATTTTCAATAATATTAAAAAAAGGAACTAAAGACAACTTGTTCAAATGTTGTGGATGTTCCTATCTCCATCGCTAGAGTCCGCGGATTAAAAAAATCTTCTATAGGAACCTAAATTCAAAAAAATTTAAATAACTCAAAATATAGATCTCTCTCTCTCTCTCTATATATATATATATATATATATATATCTCAATTTTTTAATGGAACTTTTTGAGGTAGAATATATATATATATATCTATATATATATATATATATAACTTTTAAACATAAATTTTAAACTTGTGAAAAATTGTCCATACTTGTGGCTCATCTCCCAATGAAGTAGAAGGTATATCTCCTAAGGAAGAAGAAGGTACCGCCATCCCAAAAACATCAAATGGAATCGGTACCTGTTAAAACATTTTATCAAATTATATATATACATACATGTACATGTGTGGCAACAATTATTTATTTTAGAGTCACTTAAAAAACACTAACATTTGCCAACATATCTTGATGGTCAGACCCATCTGCATTGTTTGAACCAGAGGTCCCAAACGTGATATTAACATTTTCGTCACGCATCATGTGTGAGAACTGCAAATGGTGTTTTAACATATAATCATACATTTTTTTTAGATTAATGTACACATACAAATAAATGTATACATGTACATACACATGCATTTATTACAAATTGTACACATGTATATGTATGTTAAAATAATTTCAAACCCTAAGGTCACTAACACATACCGTTCCGGTGCCCTCTTCCTCATGAAAAATTAGGTCTTGCAAACCATTGCGACAATTTTTTGCATATATTCGGAGATCTTCAACATTCATGTTGTCAATCTTCTCATCTGTACAATACACAAAATTGGCACATGCATTTTCACGTGCTCTTTGTCGATTTAAACAAAGATCGACTCCACCCAATCTGCTATGAACATTATCGATCATAACATACCTTGCTTCTCGACTTATCTGAGAAGTCGCATCCATCTCTGACCGCAGAGTTTCAACCCGAAACGGTCGACTCACCAATGGCGGCTCAAGGCGAGGCAAATCCACATCTCGCTTAGCGCCCTTACGGTCATATAATCGACCTTTCCCAGGGCCAAAAAATTTTGACGGAAGGTCATTGTAATTGGGTTTCATACCAAAAAAAAATTCTGCATTAAAACATTTGTGAAAAATAAACAAAAAGCTCATCGTTCCATGGAAGCCTTCCATAGGCCGCAAGGTGCCTATCATACAAATAACGAGCTATGTATGGGTTCTTGAAATACTGCACCTTCAACATTTTTCTTTTTGGCCCTTCCTTGTAATTAAACATTGACTTGGCCACTTCTTTTGTAACTTTTTGTTTTACGTCCTCCCATTTATCTGGACCCATTACTATTTCTTTTCTCTTTCTCATCATTTCTACAAATGTATCAGTTTTTGGCCCAATATTTCTGTACACATTTACAATTTCGCCCAATGAATGTGTAACTATTTCAAGGCTTTGTCGACTCTCAGCAGGTAGAGACAAAGCCACGAGATCTCTTTGCAATTTTGCATGAAGTCTTTCACACCTTTGTAAGGTGCATTCCACCATGTTGGTTTCCCATGGTATATCAGTAATCTCGGCCGGATAAGTTGTGTTGGGTTGACAACCTTCTTCTTGAATGTAGCGGGCTGCCCTGCGTCTATTTTGACCACTAGTTTGAACATTTTCATCCTCTGCATCAATATATATATAATTTCGTATATTAGAAAAAACACGTGTAAAAAAAGTTGTACAAATTTAATGAAAAAATATTGAAATTGATGGCAACCTTGACGTTGTTGGTTAGCATCTTCTCCAACATGACCCTGCTGAGAACCAGACCCAGAATGACCCTGCTGAGAACCAGACCCAAAATGACCCTGCTGAGAACCAGCAGCCATTGATTGGCCTTCGGGGGAATAAATATCACCCCCTTCACGCAACCTGCTACCACTCATTGATGGCCCTCTAGGTCGATTTGAACCACCACCAACCTCTCGAGACGAGGGAGAAGCTTCATAAAAAAATACGAATTTATAGTCAATTGAAAAATGCATTCATGTGTACATATAAATACATATACATATATTCATTGATTAAATTGCGTGAACCATACCACGACTGGTTGAACCATGGGCATGCTCCATGGATGGAGTAGAAACCCTTCTCCTCTTACCTCCTAAAAATTAAAAAATGAAATTTATTAACAACTAATTTAACTCACAAAGTTAATAAAATATCAATTCCATATGTACACACATGTATGGAGATTTAAGATTATATTTAAATACTGTGAACATCCCCCGATCCCTGAACCTCCATATGGGATTCGGCTGATCTTCGTCGTTCATCCTCCATGATATATATATCTATTAGTCGACATTTACACAAAATAGATAAATCGGAAAATCAATTTGTAATTTAGTGTACACAAATTATGTAGAACACAACTTTCAAAGCAATAATTGATGTGTGAAACTCAATTTAATCGAAAAATAAATTATAAAAATGATAAGTTCACCAAATTGCGCTTTACATGGTGGGAGCACACTTGGTATAAAATTTACCACTTATAGACTTTAGTTTGTGGGAGAAATGACACATGTACATAGTTTACCTTAAATTTGTTGTGTTTTATGGATATTAAAATGAAGAACTTCTATTTAGATCCATTCCAGAGATTGACTGTAGGGGCATTTACTAGATATGTCACCTTTTATAAAAGATGAGATCCAGAGGCTACCTGGCCCTTTACAGACTCTGCCTATAGAACTTGTAGAAGTAAACACTAGAGGCATTAACAATATCAAAGAATGTTTTCATGCTCAGACATGGGAATGTGTCTCTTTCCCTACGCAGAAAAATAGTTCAAGGTAGTTAATCTTCATAGACATGTCATCAAGCAGGTCAATGTGATCATCCCCAACTTACTTTTCATGAAATTAGGCTTGGAATCCTCTACAACCTGGTGGATGGAGTTGAATGGGAACTAGGTCAATGCCTTTACAAAATACATGCTAGTGAATAACACTTACTAGGTTATGCCAACAAATAAAGTGGGAGAAATGTTTTCTCCTCGAGGTTATCCAATTGAGTGTGTAATACCAACTTCACCCATTTCCTAACAGGTTTCTCTCTTAGGTTACAAAGTGTCTTCACCTTATTAGTTATATATTTTTCAATTTCCCGTGGATTCCTTGAATTTTTTCTCCTACCATCTCCCTCTCTCACTCCCCAAATTATTGTCATCAAACATGCCCCGTTGAGGATCTAGAGCAATGTTTGCACCATACTTAGAACTGTCATTGCTACTAATTGAAATTGGAGAGTCATGTACATACTAGATTGCTTGCTTAAGTGGCTCTTAGTTGGACAATATCCTGAGATGAGTTTGACATGATGGTCGTATGAGGCTGGAAGCTACTTGGTGTAATTCTCCTTATATCTTGAAAAAAACAGAGCAAAAATGTCATTTTCGATCATTTTTTATTAAAGCTTCTGCATACAGCAGATGTTATCACAATTGCAACACAATCATGTTCCATGAGCATGAATTATGAATGTTGCAAGCCAAATTGCAAGGAAATTTGCATTCATTTTAGGCAAAAGAAGGTTATGACATTAAGGTCCATGCTAGACCTTGATGAGAGGATATGATACCTTGAAGAGGCTACATCTTTTGGTGGCGTCACTAATTGTTTCTCTATTATTGTGTTTGTTAATTTTTTTATCCCAAAGAAGGGTATTATCCAATGTGAATTTGAAACCCCCCTCACATTTTTCAATGAAGTTTCTATCTGAATGTTAGGGAGCTACACAAATTATAGAAATTCAATATGATGTGCCAAAAACTTTACAGGCATCCCAAAAACAGAAACCACCTATTATACATGTCAATTAAATCTACATGGAACCAACAAGCAATATGGTAAAATATAGAATTACGAATCCCTTCAATTAGTTAAAATATATATATATGTGTGTGTGTGTGTGTGTGTGAAGAAAGCACCCAGAGGACTAGAAATAACAATATAGTAGAGAAAAAGAAAAGTATCTCAGCAGCGATAATTGCAAGTCATAAATTAATATCATATATTCCAATTTCAGCACTAAAAGCAAACTCAAAATAACATAAAAGCAGAGACAACATTGTTTTACATGTAAGTAAACATTGTTAATGGAAATATGCAACATGGATTGGCATAATCATGCCTTCATCAATGAAATTTCATCAAACCATTGAACAATTGTGCACTAGAACAATATTTAAATAAGTTAAAAGAAAAAATTGACCTATATTGTACAGTTTATGGGATAGAAATCAATACGTAGAAATATTCACTTGGTTTTTATAATTGGATAGAGGAATGACTTAAAATGACCTTGTATATCTTCTCATTTTAGAGCTCAAATTTTTAGGACGGATTTAAGTATCCACATTTCAAGAATCACTAGAAGAGGTTGATAAAGAATATAGGAAGACAAAAAACTAACCAGTGGTGTAATAAATGGATTTCTTGGGAGGGAGATTGGCATATGGACTTTTGGTAGCTAGAACTTTTCCAAATAAGTGAATGTATTTGAAAACCGAACCTCTAGTTTATTTTGGTTTAGACAAGTTCTAGAATTTGAAAAGTGAATTCCCTCTTTCTTCCTCTTACATGTCCAATGATCGGAATCTAGATTAAGGGAAAAAAAATTCCAAAATAAAAATTTTGCATTTTATTTGTTGTACACATGAGTTTTTAAAAGCTAATTAACTCATAAATTTCTCACAAAACACACTTAAAGTTTGACACATAAACCCCTTCCCAATTGGCTAACTTTAGACTATCCTAAACACATTTTTATTTAACTGATGAGGGAGATAGCCCAACAAAACTAGTTTGTCCATATTCAAATCAAGTTGGTATCAAAGTACAATTTAGCTCATTTTAGTCAAGGTTAGAAGAATTAGCTATTGGTTTTTGTCTTCAATTTCCTCTCAAAATGAATGTGTACGTGCTTTTGAGAGACACACTAGAGGAATAAGGTCCAAATTTTTGATGAAAATGTGTTATGAAAGTAAAGGGTTAAAGGCAAACATGTACAAGGCATAGTTGAGTACAAGGCATAGTTGAGCCAATTGTTGTTGAGGAAGGGCCTAATTATTTGGGTCTTGGTTATGGAAAACATGATGGAGAATGCTCCAAAGCCAAGGAGGCACATGAAGCTGTTCCAAGAAGGAATTTTATTTCATGTTCATTACCTCAAGCTTTTGAAGTTTGTGTTCATGATGAATGGAAAAGTTTGACACCCACTTTGCAAGAAGATGTTAATAATCATGCAGCTAATGAGAATGTAAAATAAGAGGATGTTGAAAGCTCTAGAGTCATTGAAATCATTGCTAGTATTCAGAGGAGAGCCACTACCTCATCAAATTCACCTCCTCAAGAAGGCGACAACGGTGAATGTTCAAGGTATAAATTTGCCTTTAATCAAATTGCTTTCGATTATGATAAACATGGTAAATATTCACATAAGATTTGGAAAAGAACTTGCATGTTCATTTTGTGGTTTGAATAATCATAGTGTTTATATATGTTGGAAGAAGATATCCATGCACATGAAACTTTCTAAATAAATGAGGCAAAAAGTCAAAGGCCCATTGGACAAGGAAAATGATGTTGAAAATAAGATGTAATTGTTTATTACTCATTGCCATAAGAAAGGTCACCTTGTAGACAAGTGTTGGACTTTGTATCCAACAAGTCATCCACAACATTTGAAGAAGGTGGAAAGAGATAATGACAAGAATGGAAAAGAGGATTCCATAATCGATGAGGGTCGGGATGATTCACATGATGATGAAGTGCAGCTAAAAGAAGCGCCATTGAAATGGTTTGGTAACGGATGGTTAGATTTCTTATCCAATTAAGGCCTTGCATGTATTTTGATGTTTCATGAATTTCTTTGCAAATTCAAAGTATGGTGCATGTTGCATGAAGCAAGATGTTGAAAGTAGAGTTATGTTGACACACTTAAATGCAATAAATAAGGAAATTTGTACATGAGCTATTATTTGACTTGAGAGTCAGTTGTTTGAAGAGGCATGTTTTGTCGACTTGTGTTTGGTTGATGGTTTTGTACACCAATATGTAAGAGTACATGGAGATATTCACATGATGTGAATGTTTTTTCTTTGAAGGAGAAAAATGATATGTCAGCGAGCTATGTTTCTTGCATGATGTGTTTTTCAGTTTGATGGTTTTGTTTGTGACAAGATGTCACAAGATTTTGGGAAGCTCCACTCTTGAGCGAGAGCCTCATGATTACAACCTAATCATGAGAATCAAATGGGAGTGCATCCTTATTTTGAAAACAAATAGGATTCTAAGCTACCTAGGACTCAAACCATTATTTTTAAATTTGAAATATCATGGTGTTGTTTCAATGCCTAAATCCACAACCCTAACATAAATTGTTTTATTCTTTTTTTGCAGGATTTAGTTGGTTATATTAAAAGTCAGTTAAATTTAAAATTCTTGGCTTAGTGGCATGAACCAAACATATTGTGTATTAAATGAGGAATTTTGCTCTCCCAATCATTTCTAAATCACCCATATCACCAAGAAAACATGTTTTAAAAGAACATACTTTGGTAGGGGAAAGACCTTAGGTCCTTTGATTGTGCACATGTGGTGTGAAAAATTGAAATTGACAATTTGCAAAAAAGTGAAATTATGATTGAAACCACGAAAACAAAAAACCCAAAAGTGGTAAATGATTTAAATAGACCTAATTAATTATTTATCAACATAAATTCTTCAACTTTTAGCAACTAAATGATAAGTAAAAAAATAAATAAATTTGTAATTATGGTTCGAAAGTTACATAATCTTAGGAAGCATTTTAAATTAATTCTATCTCATAAAAAGTATCCCTTCTAACTTAACAAATACTATCTCTTCTCCTAAGGTTCACGACCTCCCTTCCTTAGCACACAAGACATAAATACAATTAATATTTCAATATGTTAATTCCTATCAAAACAAATGAAAAGTTGTATATAGATGGTTTCAAATATTATAAGAAGGTTTTTGATATGATTGAGAGAATGTGGAAAATAGAATCCATAAACAAATTATTTTTCAAAACGTATTACTTTCAAAGTATCAACAAGGAATGTACAAGGGTGTTCAATGAATTAATGCTATTTATTTAAATTCCATGATGTATATCTTACTCATAATTTTAACAAATTATTAAATAATGATCTATATTGGATAAGTATATTATTTGTCATATATTTTGATGCTTATAGAGTGAAAAAACTGAAAGAAACAACTTGTAGGGTCATTTTAATGGTGGGTGGAGAATTGGGGTCTAAAACCTTTTGGAGTCATTTTGAGGTATTAAATGACATTTCTGGGGGTCAAACGATTATTCCTTGTGCCGAAATCTTGACCATTATTCTACACTTAAAGACATATCCAATGGTGCAAGAAAAACATCAAATGAAGTTCATTCAAAATTTATGCCTTTAGTAAGTTGACCTATCATGTTGACCAGGTCATGGTACGAGAGAATGACATTTTAGCCCCATTACTCATGCATGGCAAGCTAGATACATGTGGAATTTTAACAAGACTCTAAAAGGTCTAAAATCACAAACCTCGTTAATGGTTGACAGAGTCAAATCTTACACCTAATTGGCTATCACGCTATGTTAAATACTTGGCCACTAGGAGGAATAAGAGTTCCATTTTGTGTTATTGTATTTTGTTCCATAATTGAAAATACAACTAGGAGTGTGAAGTTAGAGAGAAAAATGTATGAAGTTAAGTTTTTATAGCAACCTTACACGCCAAAATTCTTAGCTAACTCTAGAGAGATTACCTCTTTCTTTGTACTTACATATTTTCCATACCAGAAAAGAGAGAGTAGAGCATGTTTACATTTTAGTGTTGTTTTTCTCCCATAAGGATTTCCTAGGGAAAAAGGAGTCTAGAGCATCATTACTTTTTAGGGTTGCTTGTCTCCCATAAGGATTTCCTAGGAAAACAATTGTGTTGATTGTCTAGAGATATGTATGTGTGTGTTTCATTATGTTCTCTATTTCTTACGTGGTGTTTCATTATGTTTTATATTTCATACATTTCTGCCCTCCTATTTTTCTTTCCAATCAAGGTTTATAAAGTAACATGAGAAGCAACATGAGACTTGGAACAATCATTTTCACTATCTATATGGAAGGCAAGAAGGATTATATCCCCTTAAGCTTAAGTTTATGTAGTTTGTCAATTTTTAATATATTTTTTGGTAACGGTAAATGTTTTTTATCTATAGTAAGTCATGAGTTCCCCAATTTTACCTTATGTAAAGCATGATTCCAGGATTACTACAATTTGTACTTGGTTTTTTATTGTGATGATGCCCTGTCTCAATCACTTGGCCATCTCTCGATGGGTAGTTAAATCTTTATAACAATACTTAAGTAATATTTATCTATTTGTATTATGTGAAATGTAAAAAATGGTATACTATTTTTCATAAAATTGTGTTGATTTTATCATATATTTCGATGAAAGTTGATTATATGACACGTTTTCTTTAAAAGGATCTAACAATTTTGTTAAGGCATGAATTTGCAATTTTGTGTGGCTCTCTATCAACCTTCACTTCCTCATTTCTAGAAAAAATCTACTTGCTCATTCGTATACCCATTTTGTATTCAAATGCATGAGTTTTGAACTCTCGGTAACTATGTTTTTCCACACAGGAAAATTGTATGTCACATTTTATACTAACTCTAAATATTATTTTGAAGTTTGGATTACTGTTATTCTTTTATATAATTTAACATTAGATATAAGTTTAAATTGAAAGCT
The DNA here is from genome assembly GCA_034641835.2 of Pinus albicaulis. Taxonomy (NCBI): domain Eukaryota; kingdom Viridiplantae; phylum Streptophyta; class Pinopsida; order Pinales; family Pinaceae; genus Pinus; species Pinus albicaulis. The sequence goes on along the minus strand of CM076575.1, from coordinate 336,962,307 downwards.
ACTTAGATGAAATATAGCTTAGATATGGCATTTACAAATTATTATCTATTTATTGAACTAAAGGACATAATTATTACACATGTTTAATCTACATTCAAATGCTTCTTCGATTTATCTCCTATAGCTTAATGTAATGCTAGATATATAATTTAAGTTGAAGGCCCATGAGATAAATATGACTTCTATGTGACATTTGTATTGAATCATCTATTTGTTGTGTTATATGAACATAATTGGTACGCATATCTAATTTTCATTACTAATATGTCATGCTTCTTTAATTTATCTATTATAGATGACTGAGGCATCCCTTTTTAATCTATCCCTTTTGACTTCGGATATGTGGGCAATACTCATCCGCATATTTTTCTATCATAAAGCAGTGAGTAAAATTGTATTCCATTTGTGTCAATGTTAAGGTTAAGCACATGGATTAAAGTTTTATGTAAGATACATTGCCACGATGTACATTTATATCTAAAGAGTCCAAAAGCTCATTCAAGACCATATGTTTTGTTGATGTAGGTTGATTGGTTATATTGCATTGCTTTTGCAGTTGTTGTTGTGGGCCTTACCATCTATTTGTTCTAGTAATTGCTGAAACTAATCTTTCACCTTTTTATTTTAAATAGAAATAACTTTTCAAAGACATTTTAATATGTAAAATTAAGGAAAACCCTTTTTTGCCTATGTGAATATGATAATGTCTAACATGTGCTTTTTATTTCTGCAGTAATGACACAGAACACTATTATGGTTGAAAATGGTCTAAATGAAACCATACCATACACACAGCTCAATGAAAAGAGAGAGCCTAATATAGCAGGCATAAAAATACTTTGCTACAAAATGATAAAACATGTGAGTGCAAAATTTAAAACATAAATCAAGATATCAAACACAATGATATTATGATGGAGAGAATATTTTTGCAACCAAAATGAACATGCAAACCAAAAACTGTAATAAAAAGATTACAACATATCATTGCAAAATTTAAAAACATAAATAACCTAACACACAAGGATATCTCAAAACACCTGAATGCATATGTAGAACAAAACCTGTAATAGAATATTTTTCTACATACAACACTGCACATTTTTAAAACATAAACTAACTTAGCAGACAATAATATTAAATTAGATAATTGTTTGTGCAGTTGAATTGATGTGCATAGAAAAACTAGGAATAGAAATCTTTGATGCATACAACACACAAATGCAAAATCTTAAAAGATAAATCAATCTTGCAAACAGAAGGGTATTTAACTAGACAGAAATTTCCATATAGATTCAGTCAGAAACCCAAACCTGGAAACCTTTTTTTCAAGTAGAAAAAAAATGTTGATGTATATTAATCAGTTCATATGCATATAGACATATTCTCAGCTATACAGCGAGAAAAATGAGACATATCATCCAGCAGTATACTTTACCTATCTAAGAAAGAGAGGCAAAGAATACAGTGGGAAACATATTACGGGGGGTTTTAACCACATCCCATCATGATCAGAAAACCATACATCCCTGTAGAAAAAGAGGAAATGATAGAGATATAGAAAAATATGTTATACATCAGCAGATAGACATTAGGAAAGACATATGAAAGTTCAGGAAAATATTCTTTCTCTGGTAGAAGTAGGAGCGACCGCGGCGGGAGTCTCGATTTCCTATAGCCATGGCAAAACAGACTGAGAGAGATTTTCTAAAGCAACCAAAATTCATTCAATTTCCAAGAAGTCTAGGAAGGGGAAACAACCTGGAAAAGGTGGCAACAGATTTTGGAAGAATGTGGCAACAGGCTTCAAGACACCCAAGGAAGCTATTCAAGGGACCTGAGGAAGTTGAATATAAGTTGAATACGATCCCAATTAAGCAACTCTTTGAAATTTCAAGGACACCATAAAGCCTAACATATCATACCATAAAATATTTATGTCAAAGCATAAAATCTAACCATTGGCATGTGAGCCAATGATTTGAAAAAAAGAGTATGGGTAATTTTTTAAAGATTTTGAGTAGTTTTGAATCATGTCAGACCATAAAATATTTATGTTAGAGCATAAAATCTAACCATTTGTGTTAGACCATGTTGAGCCCCTAACATGATTTGAATATTTAAAAAGGCATAAGATTAATATTTTTAAGATTTTGAGTAGTTTTCAATCATGTCAGACCATAAAATATTTATGTTCAAGCATAAAATCTAACCATTTATGTGACCATATTGAGCCCATAACATGTAAAGTGATTTGAATATTTAAAAAAGCGCAAGATTAAAAATTTTAAGTAGTTTTCAACATAGTTACCAAGTTCGAATTAGCTTCCTTGGGTGTCTTGAATTTTCACTGGTACTGTTTCAATAAGAGGTCGTATATTAGCTGGAACATGTTACAGTGCTAAAATGACACGGACAATTATTGTCCAAGAAAATATTGCTCAACTTAATAGACCTTTTCTGATAATTGTTTCTCAAAGGCCAGAAACTTGCAGCAAATGGAAAGAAAAAATGCTGGTCATTTCTAGAGAATCAAGAAACAGGTAGTCCTAAAATGTAAAATGGAGGGCAGCAAATGGAAAGAAAAAATGCTGGTCATTTCTAGAGAATCAAGAAACAGGTAGTCCAAAAATGTAAAATGGAGGTCAGTCATGGGTTTCTGGTATCAAATTTGTTTCAGGACAGGTTCCACAACCGAGGCAGAATAGGTGGCAGTAGTTGAAACAACAAAGGAAATTGTGTGGCTTAGAAAAATCCTAGAATATTTGCAGATGAAACAAATGAATTCAACACCATTCATGTTCGACAACACTTCTGCAATAAATTTGGCCAAAAACCCGAAGTTCCATGATCGAACAAAGCAGATCAATACAAAATACCATCTGATTTGACATCATGTTGAGGCCCAAACTATCCATCTACATCATTGTTCCACAAATGAGAAGTCCGCATACATCTTCACCAAAGCGCTTGGAAGATAAAAGTTTGAAAAGTTTAGAACGATGCTTGGACTCACCAACATCCCTTCAAATTAAAGGGGGGAATGTTGACACCTAATCCTAAGGGATTGGGTGCAATTGTATTTTATTGTAATTTAGTAAATAAGGAAGTCCAAGAGACATTGGGAAGTGAATCCCAAGAGTCTCACCTCCATGTATAAGTACACACACAATATCCATCTAATGCATCTTCAGTTTTTCAGAGTTACCTCCTCGTCTCACAAAAATTATACACACATATATAATTTTAGTGATTTTAGGTAAAAAATTATTTACATGGAATTTTGAAGTATCCTAGAATGTTTATTATTTATCACTACTAGCTTTGGTGATTTAGTTGTTTGTTTTGATGTTGCTTGGTTACCCATATTTAATAGTTGTTCATGTTTAATTCATTGTTAAGGCTTTTTATTGGCCTGTTAGAATGTATTTTTCTCAAATCCATAATGGCTAAAAGAATGAAATTTAAAAGAGAAAAAGAGAGGTCATATGGAAAACAAATTGTTTGCAAGTGTTCTTTTGAAACCATAGAACTTGCAACCCCAATATGGATACAATACTAATTAATACATAGCCTCCTCATCTAACTTAGCCATGGATTTGCAATACTATATTTGAGTTGGCTAGCTCCATTTCAAGATATTATAATGTTAGATTATTATTTCTATAGATTTTGATTATGGTAGTAAAATGTTACAAAAAAACCGGAAACTACAAATAATATTATTCTAGATATATGTAAAAAGGACATGGTAGAGAAGATCAAACAATATTAAACTTTTCATAAATAGTTTAAATAAAAATATATTTTCTAATTTTGATTGTAAATTCTAAGGCTTAAAGCAATAATTTTTCTAATAATTTTTTTTTAATTAATAAATAAAAAGGAAACATTTTCAATCAAAATCACATCCAACATATAATAAAAATAATAAAAACAATTTAAAACTTCATACGCTATGACATTACTATGACAAAGAGCATAAAAATATACAAGCAAAAAATCCTTTTCTATAATAATGGAGAGCTTCAAATATACAAGAAAAAAATCTTTGAGCCTCCTTGTATCCCAGAGAAAGAGTTGCTCAAACAATCATATTTTAAACAATTAAAACTTGGAGAAAATCATCTGTTTTTGAATTTCAATTTTAGAAAAAATTAGTCAAATATAAGACAAGATTTACTCATACTATAAAAGTTTAAATAATATTAACTTTAAAAAAAAAATTATAAATTTAATTTACAGTAACTTAAATCCATATTTTTTTATTTCTAAGTAAAAATAATCTATTAACAGCTGAAATAGTATACATCGGGCCGAGGCATTATCATTGCCCAGGTTTGTGGCATTTCAGACATACAAAAAACAGAGTTTAAGACTGCCATGTAAGAGGGAAACCAGTCTGAAGAAACTACTGAGTAATTCCCACGCAGGGGAGCGAGATACTTAGAGTGCTGGATACTGGGATTAGTCAAAACAAAACCATGATTTGGAATAGCAAGATAATCAAAAGCATGCCCGTTAGAGAGGGCATAAACGGAACAAAAAAACCAGAACTGAGGAACAAAGCTACTCATCAGGAGAAACCTGGTCGACCCTGCACCAATATTCGTCCAGCTCGCCACGTTCATTGTACAGGTCAGCGACAGAGTGGATCACCTTTCCGGAGGGAGGAGGGTCCACCTGTTCCTCATGGCCATGCCTCGTGTCGCCCTGCATAGCATCCATATTTCCGCTGGGCTGCCCCGCAGTGTCCTGAGGCGCCTGTTCCTGCTCAGCATTGTTGAAAGTACCCTGCCCATCGGTTGAATTCTGGTGCGGCTCGATCTAGGGCTCCTCAAGAAACACGAATGAGATAGCAACAGTAACTCTTGGTCGGTTGAGGGTGCAATCGAAGGAGAAGAGAGCAGTGTGAGACTGAGCCGGAGCGGAGTCGGGAGTGTCCAGCCTTCGACCCGAATGGAGAAGACGACCCCAGAGAAGAGTAGGAAGGTTGTCCGAGGGGGCGGTAGACTCAGAAGGTGAGCTGGGGGTAGGAGGTGTGTGCCTCACTTTGCGCCTGTTTGAACCTCTCCTACAACGCATTTTGTCCCTGAGGCGAGGCATATTTGCAGCAAAGATGGGGCGAGAGAGCCAAGGAACCGGAGAGATCACAGAGGACCGAGTCGAATGGGAATTAAGAGCTATAGAGGCAAGCATACAAGAACCAGAGAGCGAGAGATGGAGGCTTTCACCAAGCTCCAGGTAGCAGTTTAGGCTACTCCTCTTACCAGTGACTGTGCGCGCATTTGCAGTCCCAGCTCTCGGGCTACACCACCAAGTCACCGGTGACAGAGAGGTGTTCGGCTCAAAGAGAGGATCCATGATTATGAACTGGTAGGCCTTGCAATAGTGGAGCACCTGCAATGAATTTTCATAAATGAGAACCGGAGGACGAGCCATATCACTGCAGGCGAAAATGCATCGAGGTGCACCCAGAGTGAATGCAATTAAACGCAGAATGAGCATATTTAAGATATGGGTGTAGTTCTCCATGCAGGATGGCAGGTGGCCTCTCGTCCGGCTAGACCCCCATCCCATCAACTCCAGCGCGATCAGTAACACCCGCATCCGGGAAACTTAAATCCATATTAACACCTCTTGATAAATCTGAAATTAAATTAAATCTATATTACTTAATTTAATAGTTTAAATTCCTTAATTCACACCTCATGCAGTAACCCCTACAAATTAATTAGTCTAAATGGGATTATCCATGAAAATTTGAACCAATATTCTACTAAAAGAACATGCATTGATAAATCCATCAAGAAAGCGTGCATTCGCTATCAATTCATAACATTTGAATGTTGTAAAATAGCTTAACATTTCAAAACTTTTAAATGCCGTAAAATATGTTAACATTGGTATATTTTAAAGCAAAGAAAAAAACACATAGGAATACTTTAATCAAGCAATAATTTGAGTGGTAATACAGACTGTTTGCCTTTCTTCTGAATTTTCTTGCATATTTTGAGTTTCATTTTACTCGTGCTCTGGCTTTTATTCAATTCAAGGTACGAAAACATTATATATATATATACTTTTCGTTGTAAGGGTCACTGAAATTTTCTACCTTATTTCCTATAATTACAACCGAATGTCTAGTACTACCTACATTTTTATCGTTGCATCCATTGCAGTTGGAAATAATGAAATATCCAGGGATGGTGCACATTTTTTTCGTTTTTTCTTCTACAATTCTGCCAGAACGAACGTCATATTATACAACGTAGTAAATCAAGGTAAACCTTTTACAGTATCGCAGTAAATAAGGCGAACTTTTGGCAATATCCTACCTGATCAAAATTCACATTTCTCACTTGATTTACGCTATTTGGATGCTTTATTTGGTTGTGACCCTGAATGTAGCACTGCATTATCTTTATGAATAAAGTGACATTTTCTTTTTCAGGTGACAGAATTGAGAATGTATGGATTTAATTTTCCTACCGACAGTGATGTAAACAAAGAACTCAGACTACTGCTAGATATATATATTCGAGTTTCAATAAACAACTCTGCAAATTCTTTCCCTGTTTCTTGAGTTTGAAAATAAAACCCATACTTTTATGGCAAAAAATTATAACTTAGTTTGAAATTCAAGATATATTTATGCTTTATCTTGTATTTATTTCCTTAACACAAAGAACCAAAATAAATCTATGATTTAGTTCCCCAACCTATCAGGATCGTTAGGGTATGTTTTCTTTAGTTATTTGAAATAGAGGGCGATTTTGATCGCGTTAATAGAAAATGTATATATATATATATAAACCATCACCATTACTACTACTCGAAAAAAAACTGTAATAGCATCTGCTTTACATATTTAGCATTCTCTGAAATCAAGGTTTTGATTTTATTGGAAGGCAGGGCTATGGTGTGAACACATCCCCTCTCAGCAGTGAGATTATATTATTCATTCTTCGTGTGTGGAGGTCTGGCTTATTGAAGAGCTTATCTAAGTTAACAACATGTGTTACGTTGGTCTGTTTGTTGGTTGCAGGTAGATAATCCTAATTCAAAATTTACGTTATGAAAGCTACATTACAGATGATATTCAGAACCCTGGACTACATTGGCGTCACCAACAGAAGGAAAATTAAATCTAAATCTGCTAATGTGATCTTTACTTTTATCACGATGAGATACCAAGCAAGCCAGAAAAGAAGTCCGAGCTTGAACACATATTCGTTGGCAGAAATCACGTCACTAATTTCCATAGACATCATTTTTTTCATAGACACCTATATCTTTGCTTACATAATTTGAAAAATACTATTTTCTAAAAGGTAAGGTCAAACATACCCGACGAAAGGAGCAACAACGCCGACGAAAGGAGCAACAGCGCGGACGGGAGGAGCAACAGCATTGACAGGAGGAGCGAAAACGCGCGAACAGAGCAGCAGCGATAATGACAGAAATTCGCGCGAATAATGAAACCGGTAAACAAACCAACTTTGCGGGTGATTTATTTATAGAAAGTAGTTTGGCCGAACTATTTTAAAAGTAAAAGTTCGGCCAAACTTTTGTTGGAAGTTCGGCCGAACTTTTGTTGCCAGTTTTCCCATCTCCGGCAAAAATTATGTTTGCCCGCGCCGTCAGTGTGCTGTCAATCTAAACGGAATCACGAGTTCGGCCGAACTTTATAAAATGTTCGGCCAAACTATTTCCGAAAAAAAAAGCTTTCGGCCCCCGATTCTCACAAAAGTGTAACCCAACTTCACGTTTCTGCCCTCTACGGCAAACTCCACAATATACCCATCCAAGGTAGACTCTACCCAGAAATCTACAGCGCGGGTCAACTCAGTATCCAGCCGATGCAGGGCCACCAGATCTCCATGCACCCACTTGCGGTTGATCTTCCGCGATTTGTCCTTAGTCACCTTGGTCTGCAACCTCGCAACCAATTATAGAGGTTGCTAGGGAATTTTCCCCAGAGGATCTCGTAGATATCGCTGGCGGAATCCGAGAAAAGGACTAGATCCTTGAGCACCTTCTCTTTTTGATTCATTAGCTCCGCTTGCTGAGCTACAAATTGGTCTAGGTGGTTATCACACCATCTCCGTATTTCTCCTTCAATGATCCTTGATACCATGATCTAGTTCCCCTAATGAAGTTTAGGGTCCCAGCGACGAAACCATTTTTTAGCGAGGAAACAGGTCTCGCAGGCAAGACCCAGGTTCGGGGATTGGGGCCAACAAAGGAGTCCGCTGTAGTCTAGAACCACGCCGGCATTTTCACCCTACTCCGAAGAGCAGAGAGTCTCACCCGAGGCGTGCCGCGACCACATGCAGAAGGGGAATAGATTGGTAGTGGCGGATGGATCCGCAACTCGAATCTAACATAGAATCATTTGCATACATAACATCATACATAGAAGATCTTCTCATAATATTATCCAGATACTAAGCAAATAAAATTTTAAGGTACCACAGACATCATGCATACATGTAACTCATACAATAAGACAACAACCTTCAAGTATATTAGTAACCTTCAGCTAGATCCACAGTTACATCGCTCAACAAGAAGAGCTTTCCATTTCTATTACAGACGTCCCACAGGACAGAGAGATAGATAATACAACCATGATAGATCAATAGAAGCCTAGGAACTACATGGATGTCGTGCTCAGGACAGAGGTCTTCTGCAGCGTCTGCTCGATCCTCTTCAATCCCTCTGCATCCGTGCATGATATTCTTTTCGGCTGGGTGACGGCCTATTTATTCACCCGCCAATGCAACTGCTAGTTTCTCTTGTGTTCTTCTTCAGCTAGTTTCAGCTTCTTTTTGTTGCTCATGAGTTCCGCTATCTGTTCTCTACCGTATCTTCTCTTCGTCTGCACTTATCTGCGTCAGCCTCATCAACTATCTCCTGTTCCTCCGCTACCTACCGTTGTTGCGCCTGCCATGTGTCGATCTGCAACCCAAAATATGTTCCTTATTCAAAACAAGGGCCCCAACAACTTACAATCTCGGTTTGCAATCAATCCATATATATGGTGATGCTAGGGTTGTTATTGATGGCATAAGGGGGAAGTCCAAATTCCAGCCACGAGATCTTCAAGGATGGATTGATCGAGTAAAGGGCCTGCTCTCCAAGTTAAATGGTCCTCCTCTCATGCATATATATCGTGAGAACAATTCTCGGGCTAATCATCTGTCAATGATGGGTCTATATACTAATCTTGGATGTCTATACATATCACATTTTCGAGGGAAGAAGTTGATTGATTGTCATGAAGTCTCTATCTCCTGAATGCTTTTTGATCATATTGGATTGTTGTTTTTGATCTATGGTAGGCCTATGCTTATCTCTTTTCCAGGAGGGTTATCAAGCAAGTATTTTTCTCGAATTTGTCTCTTGTTTCATGCAGCTGTGACAGCCCCTCCATAACCGAGCCAGATTTCCATTGCAATAGTGTTTGCAACCTTTTCATGTTATCTACACCTAGCCATCATCAAGCGAGCCTGCACTCACTCTTTCATTTTGCCGATCTTCTCACCGAAATATGGGGATGATTTATGATTTTATGCAAAGGAGCCCTTAACAAGACTATTGGTTGCCTCTCACCTTGTTTCTGCTTTTGGTATATGAGGGGTCTCACATAGGACATGGACATCTGATGTTGTTTCTGGTTTTCATAGTCTGGTTTAAATATTTTTTGGGGCATTTTCATGCTACTGTCAAGGTAGTACATGTGTAAAGTTATTTTTATATCTCTGTTATGTTTTATATGCTTTCAGGATGACCTTTGATTGTCCTTATGTTTACTATTTGCTATTTCCAGATTTAGGAATGATCTAAGTAAGACGAGGACCAATGGAATAGCAATGTACATAATCCTAAATTGATATTCTAAGACTGATGTATTGTTTATCATCCATAATATAAACAATGGTTTTTTTCTTTCCGAAAAAAAAATAAAATTAACTAAATATAGAATAAATAGAAGATTGATAATTCGATGCTCAATAATATATTTGAAAGGATGAAATCAACTATATTCATGTTTTACAAAATTTTATTCTTTCAAATCTATAGAGAACTCAATATTGTGGTAGGGAATAATTATTCTACATATAACAATGCTTTACCGCTTGGAGTTTCCTCTCCACGGAGGGCATTTAGTTGGTTGCTCACACCTTGATGGCAAAGGAAATTAAGGATTGTTCTAGAACTTGAAATATGTTGTGGGTAGTTGATGTAGCAATTAATTTATTGCATTGTTCTACAACTTGAAATATGGTGTGGGTAGTTGATATAGCAATTTATTTATTGGTTTATATTTGGAATAACTTTAGTTGTTTCATAGTTGAAAATCAACTAAAAAAATTTGTTGGATTTTAAATAAATAAATGTTAATAAATTTTTTTAATATCAATTTTGTAAAATATTATAAACTTGTTTTTTTTAAGTTTTCAAATTTAAGTGGTAAATATAAAAAGATTTTAAAATTTCTATTAAATATTTTTGCTAAAAAGAATTTAAAATTTACTCAAAATTTTTATAAATATTTATATAATACTAATATAGATCCATTTTAATTCGAGATCTACTATTTCAAGAGAGATCAAATCTCTTTTCACTCTAAAAAAAATTGCAAATTAGATTTGATTCCAAGTTAGTTTATATATATGTGTGTGTGTGTAAAGTAGTTTATATAATTTAATAAGTCAAAATATTTTGTTAATAATCATCATTATTATTATTATTTAAATTTAAATTTAAATTTATTTTATTTTAGCTCAATCAAATTGTTTACATGACATTACATGTTAGGCTAATAAGCTCATGGAAATTACTTTTAACTTTTTATTATTTTTTAATTGCGCCCACATGTAAATGTCTATAAACATTTACACCACTACAACATCTCTCCATACTTTTTTGCTTTTAGATTTAATTTTAAAAATGCTATAAATAAAATAAAAATAAAACATCTATAAACAATTTTGATTTTGAAAGAACTTGTGGTTTTTGGGCGAGTGGTATTGATAAGACATGGTACTAGCCCATGATATTGTAAAAATCATGTTATTGGACAAGAGACACTCTCTAACCCAATATGGAAGATATGTAAGGTTATGTTATCTGGTGCCATGTTATTTTATGTAAACATTTTAACTCAAATTATATAAAAATAAAAATAAACTTAAAATACAAATAAAATATAAAAATGAAATTAATAATTATCAATAAAAATGAAATTAATAAAACCATTGTATTTTCAACTCATGGTATTCTCTAAAGTGGGGTTTTATTGAGAATTTGAAACATGATTACCTTAAAAATATTATAAATTTAGGTGCACTATTGTTTAACATTTTGACTTGGTCAAATTGCATAAAAATTAATCCTTCATTCAACATCTTGGCGTGAAGATGATCCCGTTGAGATTCTAAACGTCCAAGAATGTTCTATAACACTGTGGATAATCCAAAAAGCTCTTCAATAAATGACAACCACAGGAGCTTGAAAACAGCTTGAAAACCATAATTAAAATACAATTAAAAATCAAATCAAATAAAATTAATAATTTTGCCAAAATATGGTTTTCCCATGGTATTCATAACCCATGGTTTTTCCCATGGTATTCTCTAAACTAGACTTTTATTAAGAATTTGAAACATGATTTTTTTAAACATATTATAATGTTAGATAAACATTTAAAAATATTGGAATGCTTAAAAGTTTATTTCCCCTAGAGATGTTCTCTAGCATAGTATGGTAGAAATGTTATAATCTTATGTGTTGTTATGTTTAACAATTTTACGAGGTTAAATTTCATAATAATAATAATAATAATAATAATAATAAAATGTAACTAATAAATTTGACAATTCATGGTTTTTTCACGGTTTTCTTAACTCATGGTTTTTTCCATGGTATTATTCTCAATTGTAACTTGTTTAAATGGGTGCATAGTGTTTTCTAAAAGTTACAATTTTCCAATTTTACCCATTTTACAGTCTATTGTTAATATTAGTTTCTTCATTTTTACTCTATCTATTTGCTCAAACTGTTTTTGTTGGTTGAATAACACAGGAGGGATCACTCACAAATGTAAGGATCACTCACAAGTGTATTTGGATTTGTACGAAAGTAACCACAAAAGTGGAAGAGTTTCTTTGTTGCCTTACTTTAACCATTTTTCAATTTATAAGTTGTTTGATAGTGATGTTGTAGGAAATTGAAGGGTTTTAACTATTGCAGTACATATCAAGGTATTTCAAATACATATGGGTTGTTTTTAATTTCTTGACGTCTCCCGTTTAAAAAGAGAGTTACTCACAAGGTACATATGGGTTGTTTAAAAGGAAAATTACTCATAAGGTATTTGAGATACATATGGATTGTTTTTAATTTTAAAAGGAGAGCTACTCATCTAAACATAATCAAACTAGTAAGTTGTCTTTTTCCTCACAAAATAATATGATTGATTTTACTCTAAATTTTAATTAATTTATTAAATAAATGTTAATTAAATTTTGTATTTGAAAATAACATCCTCATTATTAAGTAGAATATTTAAAAATTAACAAAGAAGAAATCTCAACTAACAAGATGAGCTTCATAGATCAGGTAAATAAAACATTTTTAATGGCTCAAAGTGCATTTAAAAAAAAAATGATTATAATAAATAAGTAAACTAACTTAGATCCATCTTAGCTTTGGAGGGGTCAAATTTCTTAGATTTACCAAGCAGAGAGAGGGGTCAAATCTCTTTTTACTCTAAGAGGGGTCAAATCTCTTTTTACTCTAAAACAGGTTTACTCCTGAAGAGATTTGATCGCTCTGAGCACTTGGTAGATCCGGAGTTAAGATGAATCTAGGCTAGTGTTGGATTGTGCTGAGAGACCTTCTCACTCTCAGCTCTTGGTAGATTTGAAGTTAAGATGAATCTAGGCTAGTGTTGGATTGTGCTGAGAGACCCTCTCACTATAGGCTCTTGGTAGATTGGGAGTTAGGCTCTTGGTAGATTGGGAGTTAAGATGAATCTAGGCTAGTATTGGATTGTGCCTAGACACCTCTACAACCCAGTATGGGTTGTAAGGTTATGTTATGTTATGTTCTGTTCTGTTATGTAAAATTTTGACTAAATCAAATTACATAACAATAGAAATAAAAATAGATTACAATTAAAAAAATAATTAAATATATAAAAAATAATAATAATTTTAATTATTAATTAAAACATTTTAACTAGGTCAAATCTCTTTTCAATCTAAAAGAAATTTGCACCTTAAGAGATTTGATCTCTAGGGGCTTGGTAGATATCCCGAGTTAAGATGGATCTAGGCTGGTAGATATCCTGAGTTAAGATGGATCTAGGCTTGGTAGATATTTTTAGTTAAATATTAAGTTTTAATCTTAAAAATGTTATAGAATTAAAATAAATTAAAATATTTATTAAATATTTTTATTTTGAAAAGAGTTATGGTTTTTGGACACGTGGTATTGATAAGCTATGACATTGGCCCATCATATTGTACAATGCCTGTTTAGAAATTAATAATATCATGATAAATTTGGGTAAATATTAATGGTTAAGAATTTTGTTATATTATAAGTTATATTGTAAGTATTAAATTTTTATGTGTTTATTAATTAAAATTAAATATGGTTACAAAATCATTATTACGCCGTTCCTATTTGAAAACAACTCTCCTCGCTGCCACTGTGTCAATGTCTGAGCCATTAGATCAAATGTTAGACGATTGAAATGTTTTAGGCCATTAGATTCATAAGTAAAAGTTTTATATATGTTTTTTATAATGTTAGTTTTTTTTCTTTTTTTTTCTTTTTGATAAGTAATTGAATTTAGGTTTTGGTGACTTTTTCAAATTACACAAAAATAAAAATTAAATTAAATTAAATAAAAAGATTGACATATTGCAATGAACATTTTAACTAGGTCAAATAAAAATAAAAATAATACTAAACTATAAAAACAACCCATGGTATTGACTCATGGTATTCATGTGGAATGTAGTTTATCTAAAAGGGGAAATTAAGATGGCCTAACTCTGGATCTACCAAGAGCCAAGAGGGATCAAATGTCTTGATATGCAAATAAAAATAAAAGTAAATTAAATAAAAAGATTGACATATTGTAATGAACATTTTAACTAGGTCAAATAAAAAATAAAAATAACATTAAACTATAAAAACAACCCATGGTATTGACTCATGGTATTCATGTGGAATGTAGTTTATCTAAAGGGGGGAATTAAGATGGCCGAACTCTAGATCTACCAAAAGCCAAGAGGGATCAAATGTCTTGATATGCAAACCTCATTGATCCCATTCATCAATAATATAGATCTAAACTAATTATTTAATAAAATTATTTTTTAATTTTTATAATCATTATTCTTTTAAAATTTCACTTAATAAAATGTATCTAAATTTTCATACATCCAAATATACATAGTTTTTCTTGTTCTATATTATTTTTGTTACAATTATTTTATTATTCCAAAAATACATGGTTTTTTTTATTATTATACATTATTTATGTTACAACTGTTTTATTATTCATGGGTAGTATTTATGAATATATAAAAAATTAAATCATTATTTCACACGACATGATTTATCTCGAGTAATAATGATGAATGTTCATAATTCTCATTTCTTAAATAACACTAAATTTACCTTTAATTACTTAATTGTAATAGTTTGTAACTGCATAACAGTTTGTAACTACATACATACTCTTTCTTCCATTAAAAAAAAAAACTATATACATATCTTTAATTGCTTAATTTTAATTAAAAAAATCTTACATGTTTTTTACTTTATAATCATAAACAATTTTCATATTATATGATGTCAAACCTACTCAACTTTTTATTTTAAAATTTAAACAATGTTTATCACTACATAATTTTAGCTTTTATAATTTTTTGTTTTATTTTTCAATTCCAAACAAAACTTACAAAAGAAAAACCCACTCATTCCTTATTGTAGATTATAGTTTTACAAAATTGACACTATGTGATTAACAATAGAGTAAGTTGAGACAACCTTAAGGGGTTTTTTTGTACAATTTTTATCATAACCTTTCCCTCCACCGAATATATAATGTAGAGTCTTCTAAAGAGAGAGTATACTCTAGTTTATAACTTGATCCACAATCAAAGAAAATGGCTAGGGATTTCACAAGTTATTAGTTTATAACTTGATCCATAATCAAATAAAATGGCTAGGGATGTCACAATTTATCATTCGCACAGTGATGTATTGACGTTCTTAGTTAAAATGGATCCTATTAGATGCATGGTGGCGAGAGACACTAAAAATTCAAAAAAAAAAAATGTTATCACATCTATATTGTCTACAAACCATCCAAATTTCCCATCTTATACAACAATTTCTAACAATAACCACTAAATTTACTCTCCAATTTTTTAAACCCCCACCCATGCTGGGGAGAGCACACTGTAAAATCAAATGTTCCTCTGATTTTTTTAAGGGGTTCATAAACAAAACAGACAACAAGAAAGTCAATATTGTGATATAATAACTGATTTTTGAATCATTGTGACAAACAAAACATAACATTAGGTCACATAATATGTATAATGCTATAAGGATCTAAGATGATAACAAAGTTTTGAATCACGATAACTAGGTGAAAACCAAAACTAAGTTGTAGCCACAAGCAAAAAATCACAACAACTCACAGAATATATCCAAGGTTGCAATGGACCCCATACATACTGATGGACCTCATGGGAATTTTAGTGCGCATAGAACACCACCCTAATAATTCTATACTCTTGATCAATTTAGAATAACCTAGGATGTGTAAAATATTTTAATAAGAAACTAGATTTGTAATTATAAAATATAAAACTATAACTTAAATTTGTGAATTTACTTTGTATTTTTTTTCTTATGTATATAGAGAAGGAATAAACCAAGTTTGGATTTAAGAAAATAAACCATAACATAAAGAACAATATCTCCTTCCAAAAATGTCTCCATATTAAAATGACATTCACTTTCTTGTATAACAAGACTATTGTTCTTCATATACAATTTCTGATAAGCATGCAATTGGCGCTCGGATATGTAGATGAACTTAAAGTAAACTCTATTTTTTAAATAAAAATTCTCTTTATTTACATATATGGTAGATAGATTGTACTTGAATGTATTTTAAATATCTTATTTGAGTTACGTGCTTCTTTTAGAGGATTATTAATCACCAAAGGATTTTCACCCCCAATTTCCTATTTCAATACAAAATTTGTAAATATGTGAACATATTATGTTGGTTTACATATATGTTTTCACCCCCAATTGCCTATTTCAAAATCTATAACAAATTTTTTTGGTTGATAAGTCTTATCGTCAATATCTTTGAAACCTTCATGACCTGCTTCCATGGAAGAAAAATTTTCCTTTCATTCCTTCACGATGAATTGTTCTTTGCTACATCTTATTTCTTCTCGGCTACTCTTTCCTATGCTATTTCCTTACAGTGTTTCTTTTGCAACAAGTGGTGCAATTGCTAGTTTTAATTTATATGGTAAATGGATCTTAATTTACAAGTACTATTTATATGTTATATATTTTAATGTGATATATATATTCTTAATTTTATTAATGAAAACAAAGTTATATATATATATATATATATATATATATATTAAAGTCTAACATCTAACAATTAATGCTTACACATTTCCCATATATATATTGTAACTTCACTTGCAACACATACAATGGGGTGAGTGTCATTGACTATGTTATTTGTTTCACAGAGCTTAATAGAAAGGATAGACGAATTTAAGATTGAAGAGCATATTTGAGACTTAAAATCAGATCATAACCCAATTTATATAAAACTATCTTGGTGAGAAGAAAGGAAACATGAGAGGAAAACCCAATGTTCGCCACAATCAATATCAAGGGAAAAATTCTTCTAACACAAGAAATTTGTGCTATCTTCAAAACAATGCTGAAGAGATCAATTCAGAAGGAGAAAACTAGTTCCCAAAGCCTCAAGAGACATGAATTAACAAATATAATTCATGGTGCACTTGAGAAGTGAAAAAGAGCAAAAAATAGGAAATCACAATCAAATTGTTTTCTTCTAAATGCTTGCCTTAATGAGGAATGCAAAATGGCAAGGAGAACCTTGAAAAAGGCATGCGAGGAGAAGATGAATGTAAAGTTATATACGCATATTTTAAAAAGGAAAAAAGATGACTTCATGCAAACAAGGCGAGAAGAGTTAATATATCTAGTAAAGAATAACCCGAAGCTTTTTTGGCATGAACTTCAACCAAGGAAGAAGCAAACTGAAAATAATATTTAGCTAATCAATGGTTTGAATATGCAAGACAAATCTATGAGAAATAATTAGAGGTTGAGCCTCATCCCAAGATCAACAAAAATGCCAAGCTTTTTGTGAAATTTTCAAATCTGAAATACTACTGCAGTGATAGATTTATTTCGCCTACTTATTTATGATAAGTTATTTATGAATTTCTTTCGGTAAATTTTGAAATAAATACAACTGCAGTAATCTCTTAATCATAAGCTGAGAATAGAACAAAACACATATAACGGAATAGAAACAATCACATGTACACAGTTATTTTTGGACAATTGTCCTCGGAAAAACCTAATGCGGGAAAATCGATGCAGTAGACGAGGGTTTGTATTATTCTTCAACAATGAATCTTTTACAATAAGTAGACAAGCATATTTATTAAGAAAACACCTAAGGTAAATTCTCCAAATCATTTCGGAGAATTTTTGACACCTGAAAGTCACCCCAGCTTCTTTTGTGTCACTCTGTGTGATCTTCTGCACAGTTCATATGCTAGACTACGTCACTTTACGTGGGGACTCAGTGTTGTTGCTCAGTGTTGACCTCTGTGGCCCTCTGCGTCCTCCTCTTTCCTCTCTCTGTCATTGTTGACTTCCCCTTTCTCCTTCTGCTTCCGCAACTCTGCCCTGCAACTCTCCCTCTGAAATCGTATTCTATTCCTTCAGAATCGATTTTCTTTCGATACTGAGTGTGTGCCTGACTTACTTTCCAAATGACCCTCAAACCTTCTTTTATAATATTCTCGTTGATGAATCAACGACCCATATTAGATTTCTAATCAATGGATAAGATTAAAACATGACTTGATCTTCGTTCTTTAGAAGATTCTCACTCAGTTTTATTAATACCCTTTAATTATTTAATTTCCCTAAGTTTAGACTTAGGGTCCTCATTAAAATAATTAATTATTTTAACAAAACAAAAACCGAGTGGAATTTAAACGAATGGTTTTTGGGTTCTTTGGAATACTGATATCCAAGCCTCCTCACAAAATTTGAGAGTTGGAACTCTTTCCAATGCTACAAAAATCAACACTCCCTCTTCGCGAGGAAAGTGTTCAAACAAAAAATGCTAACTGCATCTGCTCTGACCTAAAGCATCTACTGCATTGTCGATGTCTCGACTGTTGCCCCTCATCTGTTGTGTTGCTGCCTTTTGTACTGCTGCCCATGACACCATCTCTGTCACTGCCTCATCCATACTGCAACTCCCTCTGAATTTCGAGCCTATGCATTCCTCCTGTTGGAATGGACTCTTTACCATCCCCAACTTTTCTTTGAAGTAAGCAAACTTGGTATTTCTGAGAGCTTTAATGAGGATATCTACCACCTACTGTAGGAATGCACTTCAATTGTACATATCCTCATTGGACATAGTATTTGATGAAGTGACACCTGATGTCAATGTGCTTTGACTGATCATGAAACACGATATTTTCCAAGAGCTTGATGCAACTCTGATTATCACACAAAATGTTGGTTGCTTCCATCCTCTTCTTGAGTAAGTTCATGAGCAACTTTTAAAGCCATATGGCTTCACACGAAGCTATGCTAGCTGCTATATATTCAACCTCGGCTGTGCTCAGTGCAACAGACTTCTGTTTCCTACTACACCAGGAAGTCATTCCTGATCTGACACTGAAACAATACCCACTGGTACTCTTTCGATCTAATGGACTTCCTGCTCAGTCTGCATCAGTGAACCCACTCAACTAGATTTCATTGCCCTTGGTGTACCTCAATCCAAACTCGAATGTCCCCCTCAAGTACCTGAGAACATGCTTGGTTGTTGCCCAGTGAGCCCACCTTGGTTCTACCATGATCTGACTGATGGTATTCTCGACATAACATATGTCTTGTCTAGTATTGGCCATATACATTAATGATCCTATGAGTTGCCTATACAAGGTAGCATCAGCTTCATCATCCTCAGACTTGTCGATTTTCTTCCAGTTCGTGATCATAGGTGTATCCATGGGTCTACAGTCCTCCATCTGAAATCTCTTCAAAATCTCTGTTGTATATCTTCTCTATCCAAGGAATATTTCTCCCTTCTGTTTCCAAACTTTCAAACCCAGAAAATAGTGCATCTATCCTAGATACTTCATGTCGAATTTTATAGCTACATTTTCTTTGCAGTCTTTGATGAGCCTAGATGATTTAGTCAGAAACAGATAATCTACATATAGCACCAACATCAGAGGCTCATCCCTTACTCTCAGATAGTAGAGGTTGGGATCTATGTCACTCTTGACAAATCCGAGTCTGCTGCACGTAGTTGTCAATTCGCCCATGCCAAGCTCTTGGGGCTTGCTTCAGTCCGTACAAGTCTTTCTTAAGCCTGCACACATGAGTTTTCTGCTCATGTGTCTCAAATCCCTCTAGTTGTTCTATGTACACTTCCTCTTCTATCACCTCATTCAAGAACGTAGTCTTGACATCCATCTGGTGAATCTCCCATCCCATATGCGCAACAAGGGATATGGCGGATCCGATTGAAGTATACCATGCTACTGGGGTGAAGGTTTCTTCATAGTCGATCCCTTCCTTCTGTGTGTACCCCTTAGCCACAAACCTAGATTTAAACTTCTCTATACTACCATCTGCAGCATATTTAATCTTATAGATCCATATCGAACCTACCATTGATCTGTCCTGAGATCTAGGAGCTACTTCCCAAACATCATTTGTCATGATGGAGTTGTACTCCTCCACCATCACATCTACCCACACCTGATGCTGAGTTGTCTCCTATAAACTAGAAGGTTTTCCAACTTGTGCTACCAATTCCTGGTACCTATCGGGTTGCCTGCACTGTCTCTTCTCATTTCTAGGAGCTCCAACAAACTCCTTTTCATTCCTCAGAGTTTGTTTTAGTTCTTTGTTCATCCTTCCACTGGTGGTGGGTGGATTTACCTGATCTCCCTCCTGAACTTCCTCAGAAAATCTTTCCTTGGGATCCTTGTGCCTTGGAGAGGCACTGGAGCCATCTTCCGTAGGTTTCTATGGCTAGACCAACGAATCCTCCTCAGACTGCGTAGCTGAAGACATCTCCCGAGATTTCTTGAAGGTTCTTTCCTCCATGAACTTCACATCTCGTCTTACTACTATCTTCCTACTCTCAGGAATATGGATGCGGTAAGCCTCCACATTCTAGCTATATCCCACAAGGAAATCCTTTCTCTGCAGTTTGATCTAACTTCTTCCTCTTCTCATCTGGTACATGGAAATACACTATACTGCCAAATATCCTGAAGTGGCTCACCTCCAGTTTACTGGTAGTGAACATGCTTCCAAGGGTAACCTTACCCAATGCGTTATGAGGAACCATGTTATGCACATACACAGTTTTATTACAAGCTTCAACCCACATAAATTTAGGCATGTCTTGATCATACAACATTGGCCTTCCATCTTCGACAATAGTCCTGTTTTTCCTCTCTACAACCCCATTCTGCTCTGGATTATATGAAGTAGTCCATTCTCTCTTGATGCCTTCCTTTGCACAAAGCCTTATGAAGTCATTATCAATATACTCTCCACCATTGTCTAATCACAAAGACTTGATCCACTTTCGTTTCAGATTCTCCACAAGAGCTTTAAACTCTTTGAATTGCTCAAAGACCTCCTCTTTGGTTTTTAGAAAGTAGATCCATGTCTTTCTTGAATGGTCATCGATAAAGGTGACAAAATACTTTGCACCACTGAGAGCATTCGTGGAAATTAGTCTGCAGATGTCTGAGTACATCAATCCCAACACACTCTTGGCCCTATTGCTGCTTCTTGGAAACACTGCCTTGGCATAATTTCCTAATACACACCCTCTGCAGACATCGTGTTGCTTGGTGCTAAGTTCTGGAACTCCCGTGACAATCTTCTTGAGAATTCTCAAGGCTCCATGATGTAGATGGCCCATTCTTCTATGCCATAACTCATTCAAATATTTCTCATCATTACTGCCTATCAGAGCCATTGGGCGCTCGAGCCGTAAGTTGTGCAATTTATGACTCCTCACTCCAATTTCCAACATGGGTGTTTAACGTAAAATTTGTTGATAATAAAGTATACATCGTAGCCCTTGTTCTGAAGTTGATACATAGAGAATAAATTCATCCCCAATATTGGTACATGCAGTACTTTGGTGGCCCGGAGCTTTTTTCTATCTTCTGTTTGAAATATTATGGTGTATCTTCCAATAGGGTTACATTTTTCCTTGTTTCCCATAGTAATTTGAAAATTCATCTGCTCCTCCTGATAGTTCGAGAAGCATTCTCGAACTCTCGTCATATGAGCAGATGCTCCACTGTCAATATACAAGATCTCTGGAGAGGCCATGCTTGACACACAAGAAAATTCCTCTTCTAGTCTGGATGCCAGAACCGAAATGTCATGATCCCTCTATTCCTCCATGCGTTCAGGAGAACTGCTTGAACCCTTTCGAGCTGTGGTTGTATCAATGTCGAACCTTCGTTCCATTGTATAATCTCCTCTTTTGTTACTCGTATTTAGCTTTGATACCATGTTGTTACAGGTCAATCTGGGAATCACTCCAAAAACCAATATCAATATCAATTAGGTTTCTATCATACTCTCAACTAGTTGCTACATGCCCTAAACAAGTCATCCCATTGATGGTTTTCCTCCATGAAAGTTTCACTGCTTAGATGGCAGTTGAAGTGTTCTATTGAGCCATCAACGCACCCCTAGACTACAATAAGTGCTTTGCAAAGCATCTACTCCCATGAAAAGTTGTGTTGTAGAGCATCTACGCCCACTTTATAGTGCATTGGTTGACTGGGAGCGAATTGTTCATTGGATTCCGAGAATCTTCCCACCCTCTAGTAGATTCTAGAAGTTGTTCCAACTATCACATCATTTGATAACTTCGAATTTGGACACCATGGAGCCATTAAACCTCTTATCCTCCTATTACCATGAACAAGGAAACCTCTTCATCCATTTTCAGAAAAGCCATTCAATGATTCATTAATGTCAAACTACCTTCATCTACTTATAAATTGAGCATTGATCATAGTGCACAAGAGAGCAATAATTTGAATTAGTAGAGTTATGTTTGTGAGATCACAGCACTTGGAGGTATCGTCTGCATGTAATGTTATGATGTTGGAGTGATGATGCTAGTGTGATGAGGATAGAACAGAAGCTAGAGCGAGTTGACATTGAATCGATTCAACTGGTTGTAACTTCTCCTTCTACTTCATAATAAAGATATTTGTTCCTTTACTCATACATGTGTCCACGATGTTATATGTGTATTTACAAATGCAATCGATTCAATTTGTTTAAAATGAATAGATCATAAGCCTTTACGTCATTTTCTGTCTTCTATTTTCCATTATAGGTACCAATCAAGCGAGTTCAGTTCGATTGACAATGACGGGAGTGACGAAAATGAGGCGAGGAATAACGAAAAGATCACAAGTAGGTATTATTCCCTTATCTATTCATTTTAAGGAAAATGTCAGATAACTTTGTTTTGTTGTTCTAAGTACGACCACCACACTTAGGGAAAACATTTCTATTCGTAGGTTTGATTTCCGTAAAACAAATTGGTGACTCCATTGGGGAACGACGGATCATCCCTGGTGGTTTTATCCTTGTTTATCAGCCTCTAGTAGACTTTACTTGCTTTATTTCAGTCATTTGAATGTGTTTTAGTAAAATTAGTGTGTTTTTTTGCCTTTTTTGAGTTTTCCTCTCGCACCAATGCACTATTGGTCTTGACACAGTGCTCTGCATAGCACTGTTGGCTTATGGACAGTGCTTTTCAATGTAATGTCTCCCATTCAAGGGTGCGTTGCTCCTGGGACCAACCAAAATCTATCACATTTTATCTTTTGCAATTCATTTCAGTATCTTGTTTCCTAAGTTTTCAAGCGTCTAATTCCCTCTAGAGACCAGATTTCCTCTACTATTATTACCTCACTTTGGATATTTGTTTGATCAATGTTTCTTTTTCGTTTCTTTATCATTATCGAATAGCTCCAAAGTTTCAAATTTTACATTTGATCAGTTCTTTATTTTCGAAAGAGGAATTGTCGTTTCAGTCTTTATTTCTTTGGAAAGTATCAAGTGATTGTTTGTGAATTATAGTTTCTTTTTCTTTCATTTAAACTTAAAAGAAATTGAAAAGAAAAACATGCATTTTCATATAGGGATTGTGAGTGTTTCATAGGAATAGTTAGGGAATTTTCATTTAGATGTGCTCATTGTTGATTGCTTACAATATGATTTCTTTATCCCTTGCAGCTAGTTTTTTCATTGTTGAAAATCAAATCGAAAAGAATGCTTATCATCTTTATGGCATTCTAGGAATGTCAAATACATCTCGCGGTGAACCTGAAAGACAAAATTATAATCAAGATCAACTTAAAATTTATTTGAATTAATCTAAGGGAGCATTGTCACTCAATGATAACATTTAGAGGTCTAGGTTAGAGACTTGTTCCGACGTTGTTAAACATAGCAGTTGTCGTTAATTGTCTGCGATACATTCTGAGTGTGATACATCGTTCCACGTACGTAAGTATATCAGATCTCGTCCACGTACCTTCAGGTATATCGGGCAGTGTTCTAGTACGAAAAGTATGAGGGGATGCTCTCACTGTGTGGTTTCGCATTAGACAATGCTAATACTGATTGGACCTCCATGTACCATCGAGTATATTTGGGAGGACAACATTACGTTGCTTACCATTCATAGGTAACCGAGTCGGCCGCCTTTTACATAGTGATACACCGAACACAACATTCGAGGAGATTGCCTCCACATACATAAGTCCTTGGTTTACTAGGGCAGTATATTGCAGTTCACAGTTGCTTGGTAAACCTTTTGCCTAGCATTACCATCTCTTTTTTTTTTTTTTTTTTTTTTTATTAAAATCAATCAGCAATCATGGAAGAAGATCAACACTTTTCTCGTCATTCGCGTAGGACAGCGAATAAACCACCTTTACCGCTAGAAGCTACACTTAGTAGACGAAGGTGAGCTCGTCCTACCAAGCCCTGTACCTCTGGAACCTTTAGTGCTATATCTTCATCTAATTTACCAGAGTCATATAATCCTTTGAGTACCAAGTCTTGAGTCATTTCTACCGATCCCGGTTTATCTGCTACTGTCGAGACAAAACCCTCATAATTACCTGAGGACACTAAAATTCAATCCAATGAAATAGTAAATCCAGAACCCAAGCTTGTTCAACTGGAAGTTGATCCGGAACCTATTATTCTTTTACCAAAACATCTTGATCCTAAATTTGAACAACAAGAAGTTGTTCCCGTGCAACCGTCTCATCCTTAGTCATCTGTAACCGTTGATTCTTCGTCTTTCTCGCAGATTTTACCGCCTGAAATTTATCTCGGGCCTGACGGTGAAGTGCTTCCACCTGGTTTGATTTCAATAAAGGAATAACTTCAACAAGAGACAACCCCTTCAAATCCCACTCATTTTGGGTCGGGGCTTCATTTTTATCCGTCTGTTCCTCGTTTAACTTACTCTACTCCTATTGCTCCTGCTCAATATCAAGTTCCCATAGATTCTTTAGAGTATTTGTTGGGTTATTTAACTATGGCTGAGACATCATCTCAGACTGTACCATATGTTACAATTGCGACCGCATCTACTGTTGCTTCATCTTCGATGTTTTCTATGACACTCGAGTCTCATCTTTATGGTGGTTCGTCCGACCCACTGGGTTACCAAGATTTAAATGGAACCTACTCTGGTGTCTCCTCTAGTCCATGGACTTCACCGATGTCATCATCTGGAATTTTATATGGTTCCTCTCTTACGAGTATTGAACGACCTGATCCTTTATTGACTTCATCAGCTCAATATCAGGATGGTCCATCCAATTATCGTCCATCTTACCCAGTATCTACTGGAATCCCATCATATGAAAGTTAGTATGTGCAATATCCTTATACTCCATATACTGGGGGGAAATAGATGTTCGGGCCATATGGTAGTACTCCTTCGTTTTTATGTCAACCTTATGTTGGAATTCCTGTTTATCAATGGCAGCCTACTTTGCATGTTCAGCCGCAAACGATTGTATATTATTATCAACCAATTAAACCTATTGCATTTGTACCTACTACACCTGTTATTACTTCCTTGGGTTTTGCTCGGCCTGCCCAGGCAGGTCCTTCAACCCTTAACCCTCAAGTTTCGGGGATTCAAACTCTGTCTTCCCAGGCCGGTATTCAACAACCATTTGTATTAGGAATTTCACAACCATAGGCTAGTTTACCCTTTTCATAGACTTCTACTGGTCTCGTCTATTCACAACCTCATCGAAATTATCCTGGCAAGCAACAATTTTATCAAATCCCATGACAACCACAACAACCATTCCAATAGTTTCAAGCTTATCCAAGTCCTGGTCAACAAGCCTATCAAGGGTTTGGTCAACAAACTTACCCCTATATGGGTTACCAACAGCAATATCCTTATGTTGGTGCACAACGGCCTATTGCATAGGCAATTCCATCTTATCCTGGCTATGCTCAACCTGACCTAAATCAACAGTTGTCGTTTGTTGCAACAATAGAGTTACCTGATTTAAACTGGCTCACTAATGATCCCATTCATTATTTACCTTGGTGGCTGGTGATTCCTCCTAAATTACTCTATGATATTCTGAAATTCAATAGAAAATCTGGAGAACACCTGTCTACGCACGTTATGACTTATCATTTATGGTGTTCATCAAATTCCTTGAATGATGATTCT
The DNA here is from genome assembly GCA_034641835.2 of Pinus albicaulis. Lineage (NCBI taxonomy): Eukaryota > Viridiplantae > Streptophyta > Pinopsida > Pinales > Pinaceae > Pinus > Pinus albicaulis. The sequence goes on along the minus strand of CM076575.1, from coordinate 336,936,155 downwards.
GTTAAACTGCGTATTTTCTAGCGAACGCTTATTGGTCCGACTGCGAAGTGGTACATTGAATTACCACAAGCTTCTTTCGATAAATTTATAGCTTTAGCCACTACTTTTTTAACCCACTTCCATTTACCCATCATATATGAAATTGGAACGGAACTTTTGACCAGCTTTAAACAAACCACTACTACTCATATATCAAATCATATACATGAGTGGCGTTTTCGTCGTCGAATGGTTAAAACATTTATTCCTGATCAGCTTTTAGCTGAGTGGTTTATTAAGTCCTTGTTGCCATCTATCACCGAGGATGTGGCCAAAGGCAGTGTTGTCACTGAAGAGCAAGTAATTGCTCATGCCCAGTATATGGATTTGATTTATACTCAGTCTGGCATGCACTATGAAAAGATTCCAAATGCACTGCGACCAAATTTTACTATTCCTCCTTCTCCATCTGGTAAGGACATTCATGTCAGCGATGGTGTGATTGGTTTTGCTAGCACTCAGCCAACAAGTCGACCATTTGGTTTTACACTTGTTGTTTCAAATCAAAACCCTATTACATATGATCCCGCGTCTTCTTCTAAAATACATGTCGTGTCATCTGACAAAAGGAAAAAGTGACAAGCAACCCGGAAGTAAGAAGAAGGGGAAAGATAAGAAGAAACAAAATTCACCCCCATAGGAAAAATCATTTGATTCATCTGGTTCTTTTCGAAAACCTTGTTACCCATGTTTCATATGTAATGAGGAGCATTTTACCCGATATTTTTCTCGCCTCTCATAAGTATCAAAATTTCTTAAGACTTGTGTCACATCTGCAGTGTTGACAAATCCTTTTCCAAACCCGGAAACACATATGGTTGTTACAGATCTCGATTCTAGTTCGCAAGTGCTTGTGTTATCTGCCACTAAGCCCAAAGTTGATGTTTTGGTGTTGAATCGAAGTAAAGATTATAGTAATCCTCTGTTGTCATTGAATGGTCAGGTTACGGATCAACCTACTACTTCGACTTCGACTTCATCTGATTCAGTTCCACCGCCTATTATTCCTCAGTTAACAATAAATCTGCTGAAGGGAGTTGTTCATAAATCGAATTTCAACCCTTGAGCTCGTGCAACTCAAAATTATAACGTAGTCGAAGATCTAGCTAAATCACCTTCTGATATGTTAACGCTTAAGGTTCTTCAAAATTGTCCCTCCCAAAAGCAAGCTCTGTTGTCAACGATTGGTGGAATCGATCCGACAGATTCTAATCTTGTAGTCTTTAATCATGCGGCTATGTGCCACAATTACCAACACAATTAGCATTTTTTATTCAAGTACATGTCCTAAATCATCTCATTCATCAGACTATCATTGATGGAGGCGTATCTACTTGTATCATTTTTATGAGTTGCTGGAAGTCACTTGGCTCGCCAACTTTATCGCAATCACCTACGACATTGAAATATTTTGATGGTCGTACATATAAGTCTTATGGAATTCTCAGTAACCTGCAAGTCGAACTAGGGGGGAAATTAGTTACTATATAAGTTGAGGTCGTTGACGAACCCCTTGACTACAATGTATTACTTGGAAGACCGTGGGTTTACGCTATGGTTGCGGTAGTATCTACTTACTTTCCTATGGTCGTCTTCCCCCATAAGGGAAGCATCACATTCATTGATCAACTCTCCTTCTTCGCCTCTGGTTCCCAGGCAACTGGAAGCATTCCGTTTGTTCACGAACCCCCACCATCTCTTCAGAACATTGGTTTAGGACTCTTTAAGGATTATTCCCTAATGGGCACCTTTTCGTTATTGTCGCCTACGACATCGGCAGAAATCACAAACATAGAGATTTGTAATATGATATCTTCCACTTCATTTGAATTAAGGAAGAGTCCCAATGATTCTGAAATAGATAGGCTGTGTGAAATCATGCCACTAAGTCCAATTGAGCTCGCATAACAATCAATATTTTTGGCTTATGCAACCAATCCAAATCCTTTGTCGCCAACTGTTTGGGTTAATCATTCTTTGGATTATGGTACTTCTTCTGATCCTTTTTTCATGTGTATTCTCAAGCGATGAGAACATTATGGAATCCATGATGCTGGAAGAAGAACCATGGATAGACTCACATCAACGACCCCATCTTCCAGATTACAACGAATATAATCCAACTGAAGTATATCACCCTACAGTCATTGATTTCTTGATGAAATATATTCCTATCCACGTCGTCGATTCTAAGCGAAACCCATTGAATATCAAAGAAACGATTTCTATCGATATTTCGACCAAACCTGGCATTATATAAAACATTCATGTCGGTACTCTTGTTCTCCATCTAAACTTGACACTTATTGCTCTCTTTGTTGTGAATTCTGAGATGTATTCGCTTGGTCATATGAGGAAATTATAGGCATTGATTCCAACATTGTTGAACACGAGATTAAGATGTATCCTGATGTCAAGCCAGTACGACAGAGTCTTCGTCTCGTTCATCCTAAGACAGTTGTTGCCATTAAAGGAGAGGTTGAAGTTTTTTTTCATGTTGGTTTCATTTACCCTGTTCCGCTTACTGATTGGGTTTCTAACATTGTTCCTGTCATGAAGAAACAAGGGACAATTAGAGCTCGTGTCGATTATCGGGATGTTAATCATGCTTTTCTGAAAGAAAACTATCCCACTCCCTTTACTGACCAAATTATTGATGAATGTGCAGGATGTGAAATATTTTCTTCTATGGATGGATTTTCTAGTTATAATCAGATCAATATTCTCCCAGAGGACCAATATAAAACCACTTTTATCTGTCCCTGGGGTACATTCACTTATCAAAAGCTCCCTTTTGGTTTAAAGAATATTGGGGAAACATTCCAAAGGGAAATGAGTTATGTTTTCCATGACATCAAGCACATAGTTCAACCGTATCTGCATGACTTACCTGCACATTCACGGAAATGGGCTGACCACCCGCTACATTTGAGAGCGACCTTTTTACTATGCCGTCACTAAAAAATATGCCTAAATCCACACAAATGTGTGTTTGGTGTCAATTCTAGTCATTTTCTTGGATTCGTTGTATCGAAAGACATAATTCGACTTGATCCATTGAAGGTCCATGCCATTCTTGATTTGCTTGCTCCTTCCAATCTACTTCAGTTACAGAGATTCCAAGGGAAGGCTAACTTTCTAAGGAGGTTCATTCCCAACTACGCCTAATGGCTAAAGTATTTACTCGAATCTTGAAAAATGGGATTCTCTTCTATTGGGATGAGGTTGCACAAGCTTCCTTTGGTGTTCTTAAAGATACCCTGATACGAGCATCATTAATATACCCCCCAAATTATCAGAGTGATTATTTCCTGTATCTCATCACTGTAGATACAACCATCGCTATGGTTTTAGTCCAAGAAGAAGATGCAATTGAACATCCAATCTATTATTTGAGTTGTAATCGCAATGATACAGAATTTAAGTACACTTATGTTGAGAAGCTCATTTTGGCAGCGATTCAAGTTGTACAAAGATTTCTCCATTATATCCTGCTCTGGAAGACCATTGTCATTTCAGATTTCAACCCTATGACATACATTCTGTCACGTCAATTTCCGCGAGGGGGGGGGATAGTCAAAATAGATCATCATTTTGCAAGAATTTGATTTGAAATTCATCAAATCCAAGTCAAAGAAGTCTTTGGTGTTTGTTGGGAGATCTGCTACCTTCCCTCGAGTAGCACTGATTCTACTATGGAACCATCAATTCCAGATGAGTCTTTGTTTCTGATCGAGTCATCTGACCTATGGTATGGATATTTCATCATCTATCTCCAGACCCAAAATTTCTAGCCCAATACCTCTCGCTCACAATAATGAGGTATTCGATACCAAGCCAAAGATTATCTTATTGTCGGCGATACACTTTATCGTCGTGGTGTTGATACAATTTTACATAGGTGCCTCACTCATGACGAGGTCGAGGAAGTTTTAAATGATTGCTATGTTGGTGCCTGTGGTGGACATTTGTCTGGTTTTTCTACCACGTAGAAGATTCTCTACGTTGGTTACTTTTGCCCTACCATATTTTCGTCGTCGACTATTTTACCAAGTGGGCTGAGGCGATGCCTACATTTAACAAGATTGGTGAGACAACTGCATTATTTGTCTTTAACCATGTGGTTACATGATTTGGTGTGCCGCAAGCGATAGTCACAAATCATGGAAAAAAATTTCACAATCACATGATGACTGAGTTGACTGTCAAGTTAGGTCTGTCGCATGATAGTTCTACCCTTTATTATCCGCAAGCTAATGGACAAGTTGAAGAGATCAACAAAATTCTTAAGCGTATGCTTCAACAAATGATTGGGGTTCATAAACGAAGTTGGCATTTAATCATGTACTCATCTTTGTGGGATTATCAAACCACGGTGAGAAAAACAATCGGATTTACTCCCTTTCAGCTGGTTTATGGTCTGGAAGTTATCTTAATGACACAATGTGAAATTCCATCGTTGAAATTCACGATTGAACTGATACTTGACACTTTTATTGAAGAGGCACATCTTTTAGATCTCATCCATCTAGATGAAACGTGTCGTGAAGCCGCATTGGCCAACGAAGCACATAAGAGACAAATTAAGGCACAATATACCGCAATGTCAAGCCTCACACCTTCTCGGAAGGAGACCTGGTCTTGCTTTATGATCAGGAAGCTGACAAGATAGGAACAGGAAAATTCGAACGATTATGGCGTGGCCCCTAAATTTTCAAGCACATTCTGGCTAAGTATGCCTACGAGTTGGTAGATTATGATGGGATTCCATGGTCGCAACCTCAGAATGGGATATATCTTAAACATTACTATGCTTGATTCTGCGTAGTAAACACCATATGATATTGTATATATGCTTTGATTGCGGTGTGTCACAGTGTGTATTTCATAGTTTTTCCTGTGGTTAGTATTCTTCTTTGCATTTTTTTGCAGATGTAAGAATCTTCGTAACCATTTGTTGGATATGCCGATGGTGCTAGTCGTAGTACGTAGAATCTATCCTCTACAGCATGGGCCATCTTCGCTCCAAGTGGCGAGTTAGTTAGTTTCTAAGGGATTTGTATTGGTCGATCTACCAACAATATCGCCAAGTATAATGGGTTGATTGAACTCCTCTCTGATGCCATTTCACTTGGCATTCACCGCATCATCATCAGGCTGGACTCACAACTTGGCGTATTATAGCTTACTAGTGTTTATACTGTCTGAAATCCAACTATTCATCACATGTTCCTTAGAGTTCGTCTTTTGGAAAGACATTTTGATTACATCCAATATCAACACATTTCCAAAAAATTTAACACTTCAACTAATTCTTTATCGAATTATGTGTTAAATAGACATTTGCAACATATGTAAAGATAGATTTTCAATTCACATCACACAATTGAATAGGATTGCACATAATCATTAGAAAACACTAAAATTAAAATAGATTTATAATCGAGGCTTTTACAAAAATTGTGTCCAAGACATGTTAGTCATATGACCTCAAAATGTATACAGACATAGCATAATCTAAGTAGACCTAGTGGTGCTCATGATAGCAGGTCACTGCCTGGGCTGTCATGTACAATAACCTCGTCCAACAGCTAGGCACACCAATAGTATGGCGCTGCAGCCTCATAAGTAACTCCTCGATCTAGACATCCGGTATCCCGAGAGTCAATCCCTCCACTTGCTGTTGTAACTCAACAAGAGTCTCAACTAAATCCAAATCCCAAAGGAATGCGCTCCCGACAATCCTCTCTACTGGTTCTCCCGCCTGTTGTGAACGACGCACAGGCCGAACAATACCCACATCTACATACATAAAACATATTTCATTTAGTCTTGGAAACAATAAAAAGCACAAAATATATAAAAACCCAAAAAAATCAAAATCATGGTCAAACATTTTATCTATAGCACTCGATTGAGCGTTGGCTGGTAAAATCAAATCTGGATCTCCACGAAAATCCATCCCTACATATGGATGTTCCTCTATGAATATATTCTGTCTTCGGATCCAACTGAAGAATGCAGTGGAAAATGAGATCGATGATTGACCAGCATGTCTAGCCATCAGCTCGACCCACTGCTGCATCCGCGGATCTCTAGGACCAGCTAAACCCAGTACCACATGTTGTGGCTGCTTCAATAGAACTCTCTCCAAAACGAAAGTGATCAACATCAATGCATAGCTGAAATTCTTCGTCTTTCTACCTTCTACTTTGGTCATTTGTTCTTTCATCTAAAGGAGTATTGCTTTAGCCATGTTGAACATAGTTGGCTCAAGACTCTCGAGCACATACTGCATGTATGATTTGTTCGCGACATGAAGTGTCATGATGTCAACTAGCTTTGCGATAGTAAATAGGAGCGTTCACAAAGGCATATCGTGTACATCTTTTATATTTATCTTTCCATCTTTGCTAGGCTCAATATCTGGTTGACAAAACTGTCAAATGTAGTCCTTCACCGTCTCACCTCCATGGACGGAGCGCGCAAGGGAAATGGAGGCACCGCTTCTCGACAAACTTGTCAGAAAGTAAATGTCATCAACCAATATTTGGAGCACTTTGTCCCTAATGTGAAATGCCTGTAGTGAAGGGTCCCATGAGTGAATCAAGAACTGTAATATTTCCATTTGTTGCCTCATCCCTGACAATCTAAAGTACTCGAGTAACCCACAGTCTCTGAGGGCTCTCACAGTGCTAGGATCATTTAGGGCAACCATGTCCTGTACCTCATGTTCTCTTTCTTGCCATGTAATCTATATTAAGATCTAATCAAAGTCTGAAATCAAACCACAAGCTTATTTAGGATATATTCCATGCAAAAAACTGGAGAAATTTTGGGCAGAAAACATAATGCAATTTTTTGAATTGCACCCAACGCACTCCTGAGTGGAAGACAGAGCATTGCAGAGGAATTCGGCTTCTTTTTAGCCTCTCTACAACACACTTTTCGAAATCCACGGGTGTGTTGGTCCTAGGGCGTTGTATATTTACCCTAGGATCCCTAAAACCCTAAAAAAATGCATGAAATTGAACACAAAAATGCAACCAATAAAAAAAGGAAGGTAAAATCTCCTACCTGGTTCGAATGGCATGAGAAATGATCCACATATCTGTCGCAATCAGCTGTTGAAGTTCAAGGGTAAACTGGCTCAGAGCACTAAAACTGAATGGTAAATTTGAAATGGTAAAAATGACTTGGTAATTTATTATTAAATAGTCTTTTTTATTCATTTATGCATATTTAATGAGTTGACTATAGTTTTTACCCATTTTTACTATTAAAACATGTATTTTTAATCCGTTAGGTGGTTCTTTAAGTAGGTTTATAGCTGAATACAGTGAATTCGGTGTGCATGATAATGAAATGAATTTTGACCATAGAGCACACTTTTATCTCTTTTTCGAGCTCTATTAAACACGAAAAAGGAATCCCCCTAGAGTTCTCTTTCAACCCTTTTCAAACTCCCAAAACATGAAAATATTGCCGAGCACTTGTCCTTTCGAGCTCGTAAAGGGAATTGAAAAGAAATCTACTCGTTATAAGTTTAACCCTTTTATGGACTGAGATAGATTATTTTTACAAAAAAAGAAAACCCTAGTCGAACATGGCTAGGAGGTTATCTCAGGTATTATTTTATGCTTTTTCGGATCCGAGGGACAATTTTATGGAAAAGAACTTGTGGAGTTTTCTTTTTGTCCCTTTTTTCAAACTTTATAAACATGAAAAAGGACCGATTTTTCATTGTCGTTAGACTCACTAAAGCATCATATAGCGACGGACTTTTCCATCATGACAAGATCGAGTTTCACCTTCGTTAGACTCGTTAAAGCATCACATAGCGATGGATTCACCCGAAGGGTGGAATTATACATCAAGCATATGTTATTCTCCTCGAGATTGGTAAAAAATAAAGAGGTATTGGTCAACAATCACTGGGGAAAATTGGAAAGGGATAAATCAATTTATGGTAGTAAGTCGCTCTTGAACATGACACTCATTCACTTCATCTCCGTGAATTTTGGGTTGGGTTAAATGCTTGATGGTCTATCATACATATGGTCTATCACACCATCCATCACTTTGGTTTTGTGTAAATGCTGCCAACTCATTCAGTGTCGCTGATATGTTCAAGAGAAGTCACTCGGTTATTCCTCACCCTTTGCAATACTCATAAACCTTCATTTCATGACCGCCATCCCTGAACATTGCTTCATCAGTTACATTATGTCTCTAAAATCATTACTCTTGTTTCGTGTCATTGATGGGGGATATATCAAGGCCCTCCTTCGACGAGTCACTTCTTGTTGACATCAGCTCATCATCCAGGAAGTTGACTTAGAAATAACCCTTTCAGTACCTTATAGCTTGTTTACATCAATGGCAGGTTTCTCGTTTTCAGCGATAGGTTGACATCACAGGCCTTAGACCGAAAGACTTTGTATGGTGTTCGACATCAAATCATCTATTCACACCATGCATAATGTACTTCAGTATCTTGAGAGCCATTATCATTGTCGATGGTTTCTCTCGCGTCTATTAATGACTTACATCATTGGCTGGTAATCAAACGGTGCCTTCCCATGTTCAACTTCAAATCACATATTCGCATTGTTAGACTCATGCTTAAGCGATCGAGTGAACAAGATAAGACCCCGGATCTAGTTTCATCCATCCGGGTTGCAATTTCAGGAGTAGTACCAAATCATCCGTACGATGGTCTTTACACAATGGTCATCCTATCATGGGTCTATATCTGTAGACGACTTTATGTTGTTATGATAGTTTATGTGTTGAGTATGGTTATGCTTCCCTTAGCAATTCATGTCCAAGATGAAAATATACCATGATGTAATGTATTGTAATTGATGCAGGTCACCGTCCGTTTCAGATCCTACTCATCACACTGTAAAGCATATCAATCAACATTATCACTTTTGACTTCATGCTTTAGGGGGCAACTGTTACAGGTCAATTTGAGCATCACTCCCAAAACCCATATTAGTATCAATTAGGGTATATCACACTCTAAATTAGTTGCTACATATATGGAGTGTTGCCTGTATTTACCCAACCACAATTTATGGATGAAACCTGGAATCAAAGCCCCAGAGGAGAAGAATAAAAAAGTTTCACCTGATGCCATTGTTCAACTCTAGTATAAGTTTTCACCTGTCATATCCAACAACCATTGCATCCATGTTGGCACAAACAATACAAGAGAGGAGAGATTGAGTTCCCCATCACATGATGATACCCGAGAGATTGAGTTCATCAAATAGATATAGAATTGAAGCTTCTGTTGATGTTGTTGGCCGATTGCTAGCTTAGATCCCTAAATACATGTACCTAACTTATCGCACCAAGTAATCCCATTGATGATTTTCCTCCATGAAAGTTTCACTCCTTAGATGCCAGTTAAAGTGTTCCATTGAGCCATCAACGCACCCCTAGACTGCAGTAAGTGCTTTGCAAAGCATCTAATCCCATGTAAAGCTGCATTGCAGAGCATCTCGGCCCACTTTATAGTGCGTTGGTTGACTAGGAGAGAATTGTTCATTGGATTCCGCAAATATTCCCACCCTCTAGTGGCTTCTAGAAGTTGTTCCAACTATCACATCATCTGATAACTTCGAATTTAGACACCATGGAGCCATTAAACCTCTTATCGTCCTATTCCCATGAACAAATAAACCTCTTCATCCATTTTTGGAAAATCCATTCAATGATTCATTAATGTCAAACTACCTTCATCTACTTATAGATTGAGCACTGATCATAGTGCACAAGGGAGAAAGAATTTGAATTAGTAGAGTTATGCTGGTGAGATCAAAACTCTTGGAGGTATCGTCTGCATGTAATGTTATGTTGTTGGAGTGATGATGCTGGTGTGATGAGGATAGGACTGAAGTTGGAGCTAGTTGACATCGAATCGATCCAAGTTGTAACTTATCCTTCTACTTCATAATAAAGAGATTTGTTCCTTTCCTAATACATGTGTCCCTGATGTTATATGTGTATTTACAAATGCAATCGATTCAATTTGTTTAACATGAATAGATGATATGCCTTTATGTCATTTTCTATCTTCTGTTTTCCATTACAGGTACGAATCAAGCAAGTTCAGTTCGATTGAGAGCGACAGAAGTGACGAAAGGGAGGCGAGGAATAACGAAAAGATCACAAGTAGGTATTCTTCCCTTATCTATTAATTTTAAGGAAAAGGTCAAATAGCTTTCTTCTGTTGTTTTAAGTGCAACCACCACACTTAGGGAAAATATTTATACCCGTAGGTTTGATTTCTATAAAATACATGTGAAATTTTTAAATTTGAAATTCTACTACAGTGATAGATTTATTTTGCCTACTTATTTAAGATAAGTTATTTACGAATTTCTTTCGGTAAATTCTGAAATAAATACAACTGTAGTAATCCCTTAATCATAAGTAGAGAATAGAACAGAACACATATAATGCAATAGAAACAATCACATGTACATAGTTATTTTTGGACAATTGTCCCCGGAAAAATCCGATGCGGGAAAACCGGTGTAGCAGATGAGGGTTTGTATTATTCTTCACCAATGAATCTTTTACCATAAGTAGATGAGAAAATTTCTTTAAAAACACCTGAGATAAATTCTCCAAATCCTTTCGGAGAATTTATGACCCCCGAAAGGAACCCCAACATCTTCTGCGTGATCTTTTTCATAGTCCATACGTTGGACTGTGTCACTCTGAATGGGGACTCAATGTTGTTGCTCAGTGCTGACCTCTGTGGCCCTCTATGTCCTCCTCTTGCCTCTCTTTGTCACTGTTGACTTCCTCTTTCTCCTTCTGCTTCCGCAACTTTGGCCTACAACTCTCCCTCTAAAATCGTATTCTATTCCTTCAGAATCAATTTCCTTCGGGTACTGAGTGTGTGCCCGGCTTACTTTCCAAATGACCCTCAAGCCTTCTCTTATAATCTTCTAGTTGATGAATCAACGATCTAGATTAGATTTCTAATCAATGGAGAAGATTAAAACATGAATTGATCTTCGTTGTTTAGAATATTCTCACTCTGTTTTATTAATACCCTTTATTTATCTAATTTCCCTAAGTTTAGAGGGTCCTCATTAAAATAATTAATTATTTTAATAAAATACAAACTGAATGGAATATCCACAAACTGTTTCTGGGTTTTTTGGAATACTGATATCCAAGCCTCCTCACAAAATTTGAGACTTGGAACACTTTCCAATGCTACAAAAAATCAACACTTTTCACATTACAAGAGGTGGAGGCAGGAATTAAGAAGTTGAAAATAAGAAAGAAAAAGGACTTGGTTGGATTCAAGAATAATATCTAAAGTGGGGAATGAACACTCTTGCATCGCACATCATGGAAATATTCAACAAATATTCCTGATAGATTGGACAACTAGCCTAGCAATACCCCTTTTCAAAGTGGAGACATTAATAATCCTTCCAACTATAGAACCATTATGATCAATCCTTTGTTTGCAAAGATTTTCGACAACATGGTAGAAAATATAATCAGTAAGTGGGCGGAAGTAAAAGAAAAGATGGCAAAAGGGCAAGCATGTTTTAGGCCGAAGCATTCTACAATAGATCATGGTATCATGTTGAGACACATTATTGAAAAGGTTTGGAGGGGAAAAGAAGAAGTATTTTGTTGCTTTGTGGACTTCAAAAAGGCATTTGACATGGCCTCTAGAGATAAGTTGTGGCGTAGAATGTAAGAACTTGAAATTCCTTTACATTATAGAGTCATTATCCATAGGCTTTATGAAGACGTGAAAGTCAAAATTAGAACTTCACCAAGAATTTTAGAAAGCTTTAGAAGTGACATCAGAGTCAAGCATGGTTGCACTTTATCTCCTACTCTTTTTGGTTTATATATTGGTAAACTAGAAGAGTGGCTAAATCTGCATGGCGGGGATGGTGTTCAGTTGGGGGAGTTTGTGATAAAGCCTCTTTTATAAGCTGATGACCTTGTATTGATTTCTAAATCAACCCATGGATTGCAGATGCACCTATATGCCCTTGAGCATTTTTGTAGAGAAGTGGGGATGTAAGTCAATATTAGCAAGACCAAAATAATGATTTTCTCTAATAAAAGTAGAGCCAACATACGTTCTTCTTTGAAGACAATATACTTGAAGAAGTAAATGAATACAAGTACCTCAGGATTGATTTCAACAACAAGCTTAATTGGGAGGACTACATAAACAAGAGAATTTTAGGAGGGTGGAAAGCATTATATGCTCTTTAAAACAGATGTAGGGAGGCAAAGTTATGGGATTGGAAAACTATTGAAGCGGTTTTTGGACTCCTAGTTTGTCTAGTGATATTATATGGGTATGGATTGTGCGCACACAACATCCCTGTCTCAAAATGGAAATAAATTGAGAAAATCCAAAAACACTTGAACATGAGCAAGTTCAAAATAAAAAGTTCGGTTCATTATGAGATAATGTTGAGTGAAACAAGAGAAGCTCTTATTGAAGCAGTTGCTATGATGCGTCTTGTAAGGTACCTAAAAGGAGTTGAGCAAATGGCAATAGGTAGATTCCCTAAAGTTATCTTCAATGAAGGCATGAGTGAATGAAAGAAATCATGGATGAGACAAACAACAAATGGATGCTAAAAATGAATATTTACCTCAATGCTTGTCCCAAAAATATCAAGGAGTTAAATGATTTTGTTACGGGGAAGTTTTGTAAGCGTATATGGGAAAACGATTTGGGTAGAAAGAAGAAATACTATGTTTAGGAATTCAACCCTACTTGTGATCTCCAACAAAAAAAGTACATTGGAGCTAACATTCCGTGGAGAGCAAAGACTCTTATTGCTCAATTAAGAACTAACTTGCATCAACTTTGGTGTGAAACGGGGCGATGGAAAAGTACTAAAGAAGCTTGGGAAGAATGAGTGTGTAGTTTTTGCACTTCCGAGGTAGTGGAATTAGAAAAACATTTCATTTTGGAATGTAACGCTTTCAGAGACATTGGAGACAGTTATGACAATATGTTACCATTGATCCCTTGGCATTGTCCTCTCAGTGAGGAAACTGTTAGAAGGTTGAGTCAACTCATGCATGTCCCAAAAATAGCAAGGAGTTAAAGAATTTTGTTATGGAGAATTTTCGTAAGCGTATATGGGGAAAAGAGTTGGGTAGAAAGAAGAAGTACTATGTTCAAAAATTCAACCGCACTTGTGATCTCCAACAAAAAGACTACATTGGAGCTAGCATTCCATGGAGAGCAAGGATTCTTATTGCTCAATTAAGAACTAACTCACATCAACTTCGATGTGAAACATGATGGTGGAAGAGACCTAAAGAAGCTTGGGAAGAGCGAGTGTGTACTTTTTGCACTTTTGGGGTAGTGGAATCAGAAAAACATTTCATTTTGGAATGTGATGCTTTCAGAGACATCAAAGACAATTATGACAATATGTTAGCATCAATTCAGTGGCATTGTCTTTTTATTAAGTGGACTGTTAGAAGGTTGGTTCAACTCATCATCAATTTGAGCAAGAAAATGATTGAATTGCAGAAGACAAAAAACAAGGAGGCTTGTCGTCCCATAAACTATTTTTAGTCTTGTGGACATTAAAACATCATTCATTCATTCATCAATTTGAGTAAGAAAAAGATTGAATTGCAAAAGGTGAAAAACATAGAGAGCGATGATCCCATAAACTATTCTTAATCTCATAAATATTAAAATATCATTCATTCATTTATTATAAAACACCCCAACAAATTCAACTTAACTAGAAATTATATATATATGTTGTTTTATTTTTTATCTTTTTAAATTTAAAAAACTATCTTTATCTTTTTCTGAAAACTATGCATACAACTTTACCTACTCTTCTTCTTCTTCTTTTTCCACTTTTCAAAACACCATTTCCATCACAAATTTAAACACTTCATTTATATTATGTAAGGACTCAATAATAAAATGACTTTCCCCTTAGTATTTTACAATTTTATTTTATTTTTTAAATAATAAATATCCACTTATTAATATATTAATAAAACTTGTTAAGCTCAACAACTATGAATGAATGAATGAATGAATGATATTTTAACATCCACGAGACTATTAAGGAGAAAATTGGTCCACAAAGCATCAACAACCATGAGTTAACAAATATAATATAGGGTGCACTTGAGAAGTGCAAAAGACCAAAGAATAGGAAATCATAATCAAATTGTTTTCCTGTGAATTCGTGGTTCGATGAGGAATGCAAAATGGAAAGGAGAACCTTGAAAAAGGAAGGAGATGGGAAGATGAATGTAAAGTTATATAAGTAGATTAAAAATAATAATATGAGTTCATGCAAACAAGGTGGGAAGAGTTGATATATCTAGGCAAGAATAACCCAAAACTTATTTGGTAGGAACTTCAACCAAGGAAGAAGCAATTTGAAAATAATATTACAGCCAATCAATGGTTTGACTATGCAAGGCAACTCTATGAAAAATAATTAAAGGTTAAGCCTCCTCCCAGGATCAACACATCTACAAAGCTTTTCATAGTACATGAGGTGGAGGCTGGAATTAAAAAGTTGAAATCATGGAAGGAAAAGGACTTGGTTGAACTTCATGCAGAATATCTAAAGTGGGGAATGAACATTTTGGCACCGCACATCATAGAAATATTCAACAACGTCATTCAACAAGGATTCCCAAGGGATTGGACAACTAGTCTAGCAATTTCCCTTTTTAAAAGTGGAGACATTAATAATCCTTCCAACTATAGAACCATTATGATCAATCCTTTGTTTGCAAAGCTTTTAAGTGGCATGGTAGAAAGTAGAATCAGTAAGTGGGCAGAAGTAAAAGAAAAGAGGGAAAAATGGCAAGCATGTTTTAGGCCGAAGCTTTCTACATCTGATCATGGTATCACACTAAGATACATTGTTGAAAAGGTTTGGGGGAGCAAGGAAGAAGTATTTTACTGCTTTGTTGACTTCAAAGAGGCATTTGAATCGGTCCGTAGAGATAAGTTGTGGCGTAGAATGGAAGAACTTGAAATTCCTTTACAATATAGAGTTGCTGTCCATAGGCTTTATGAAGAGGTGAAAGTCAAAAATAGAACTTCAGCAGGCATTTCAGAAAGTTTTAGAAGTGACATCGGAGTCAAGCAAGGTTGCCCTTTATCCCCTACCCCTTTTGGTTTATATATTGACAAATTGGAAGAGTGGCTAAATTTGCAAGGCGGGGATGGTGTTCGATTGGGGGAGTTTGTGATAAAGCTTCTTCTATATGTCGATGATCTTGTGCTAGTTGTTAAATCGGCTCATGGATTGCAGATGCACCTACATGCCCTTGAGCATTTTTGTAAAGCAGTGGGGATGCAAGTCAATACCAGTAAGACCAAAATAATGATTTTCTCTAATAAAAGGAAGCAAAGCCAACATACGTTCTTCATTGAAGGCAACGTTCTTGAAGAAGTAAATGAATACAAGTACCTCAGGATCGATTTCAAAAAAAGCTTAATTGGGAGGATTGCAGAAATAAAGATTTTTAGGAGGGCAGAAAGCATTATATGCACTTCAAAATAGATGTAGAGAGGCAAAGTTATGGGATTGGAACACGATCAAAGTACTTTTTGGACTCCTAGTTTGTCCGGTGCTATTATATGGGTGTGAATTGTGGGCTAGTAACATCCCTGTTTCAAAATGGAAACAAATTAAAAAAATTAAAAAAACGCTTGATCATGAGCAAGTTCAAAATAAAAAGTTTGGTTCCCTATGAGATAATGTTGAGTGAAATAGGGGCAGCTCCCATCGAAGCAATTGCCCTGGTTCGTCTTATAAGGTATCTAAAAACAATTGAGTAAATGAGAGGAGGTAGATGGCCGAAAGTTATCTTCAATGAAGGCATGAGTGAAAGAAATAAATCATGGATGAGAAAAAACAACAAATGGATGCAAAAATGGAATATTTACCTTAATGCATGCCCCACAAATAGCAAGGAGTTAAAGAATTTTGTGCTGGAGAACTTCCGTAAGGGTACATGGGGAAAAGAGTTGGGTAGCAAGAAGAAGTATTATGTTCAGGAATTCAACCCCACTTGTGATCTTCAACAACAAGAGTACATTGGAGCTAGCATTCTGTGGAGAGCAAAGGTTCTTATTGCTCGATTAAGAACTAACTCACATCAACTTCGGTGTGAAACGAGACGGTGGAAGAGACCTAAAGAAGCTTGGGAAGAAATGATATGTACTTTTTTCACTTCCGGGGTAGTGGAATTAGAAAAAAATTTCATTTTGGAATGTGATGCTTTGAGAGACACCAGGGACAGTTACTGCAGTATGTTAGCATCAATTTCGTGGCATTATTTTTTTAGTGAGGAAACTGTTAGAAAGTTGGGTCAGCTCATCATCAATTTGAGTAAGAGAAGGATTGAATTACAGAAGGTAAAAAACAAGGAAGCTGGTAGTCCCATAAACTATTTTTTAGTCTCGTAGACGTTAAAATATCATTCATTCATTCCAACTTCTAGAACTTTATGACTGTCAAAATCTAAGCCTGCATTATATTCTTTGTATTATTTGGAGGAATCAATGGGTTTTCGGAAGGCTCACATTATGTACGTGTATATAACCGAAGCAAAAGAGTTTTTCCGTCGAAAGCATTATATGCTCTTCAAAACAGATGTAGAGAGGTAGAGTTATGGGATTAGAAAACGATTAAAGTGCTTTTTGGACTCATAGTTTGTCCAGTGATGCTATATGGGTGTGAATTGTGGCCTAGCAGCACCCCTGTCTCAAAATGGAAGCAAATTGAGAAAATCCAAAAACGGTTGATCATGAGCAAGTTTAAAATAAAAAGTTCGGTACCTTATGAGATAATGTTGAGTGAAATAATTGAAGCAATTGCTATGGTGCGGCGCATAAGATATCTAAAAATAATTGAGCAAATGGGAGTAGGTAGATGGCCTAATGTTATCTTCAAGGAAGGCATGAGTGAAAGAAAGAAAACATGGATGAGACAAAACTACAAATGGATGCAATAATGGAATATCTACCTCAAGGTTTGTCCCACAAATAACAAGGAGCTAAAGAATTTTGTTATGGAGAAGTTTCGTAAACAGGTATGGGGAAAAGAGTTGGGTAGAAATAAGAAGTACTACATTGAAGAATTCAACCCTATTTATGATCTTCAACAAAAGAGTACATTGGAGCTAACATTCTATGGAGGGCAAAGGTTATTATTGCTCAATTAAGAACAAACTCGCATTATCTTTGGCGTGAAACAGGACAGTGGAAAAAGCCTAAAGAAGCCTGGGAAGAACAAGTGTGCACATTTTCCACGTCTGGGGCAGTGGAATCGGAAAAACATTTAATTTTGGAATGTGATGCGTTCAAAGACATCAAAGAAAGTTATGTGAACATGTTTGCATCGGTTTCATGGCATTTTCTTTTCAACGATGAGATTGTTGGAAGGCTGGGCCAGCTCATTATCAATTTGAATAAGAAAATGACTGAAATGCAAAAGGCGAAAAACAGAAAACTCATAGTCTCATTTGAATAAGAAAATGATTGAAATGCAAAAGGCGAAAAACAAGAAACTCATAGTCTCATTTGAATAAGAAAATGATGCAAAAAGCGAAAAACAAAAAACTCATAATCTCATAAACTATTTTTAATCTAGTGAACGTTAAAACTTCATTTCATGTCATCTTCTTTCTCATTGCTTATTGCTTAATTTTCTCATTGCTTAATTTTTATAGGGAAAATTATCAAATTTATTTTTTATTAATCTATTTAAATTTCAGGGGAAAAATTATCCTTTTTTTCATTTTCACTATGTTTATAGCCATCGCAGCAAGTGAGAAGTGATATCCGAGGAGGATACAAAGGGTGAGGCTTATCTTGTTCCTTTCATAAGCTCATCTCCTCTCGTTCAATTCCATTTACACTTACAGGGAGGCAGCTTAAACATTCCACTGCCAGGGAGGCAGCGTGATCTTTATGTTCTAATGGCTCTTCTTGCATCACCTCTGGCAATTACATTTATGGTACCCGAAACGAACACCTGGCCATCAGTCTTATTCTGCATTTGGCGGAGAAATGGAGATAAATACCTGTCTACAATCCCCAGGAGAAGCTTGCCATTAAAGGCTGCGAAATGCAAGATGACGCTGCAGATAAACAATGCAAACACAATCACTGCCGCTAAAGAGGACGCCACGCAAATTGAAAACGGAATCTCTGTGCCTACATTTCAAGAAGCTATTAAGCGGCTGCAAGTATGATAAATTCCCCCCTTAATGTGCATTTCAAGCCGAAACTTAGCCATGAATAAATGGACTCATGTTATATATTATTTGCTGAATTATGTTACAAATGCCTTGAAGCCTTTTTCACCTAGAGAATCATTGCTGTAAAACTGGTACAAGGTATGTTCAGAAGGAAAATAACTGCATATAATATATTTAGATTTAGTTCAGCTGAACAGAAGCCTTTGTGAACCAGTTGCTCACTCAACTCAAATATATTTAAATTTATCAAGCCGCGCAAAAATTGCCCTGATTCTTAGAATAATTGTTGTTAGAATTTGGAGTGAAGTGGGGAATGAATAGGTCCTATTTATTGAATATCAGCAATTGTTAACTTTTCACACAATCTTTATACCACTGCAGTCCGTATTGCCATGATAGACCCCTTTCAGTAACTTACTGTCTTGTTTGTTTAAAATTACAACCATATGAAGGTTTTGGGATGCTCTGTTGATAAGCATTTTCTATGCACTCCAAATGAGAGGTGTTATTTACTTAGTTTCTTAGAGCATCTTGAAGCGAAAAGTCTTTTATAAATGTTTATCAGTGGAGGATATTTGGAACCTTTTGAGTTTAATGCCTTTTGCATCCCATCGCATCCAGGAAGAAATGCCGCCAAATCAATTTTACGACTCACATCAGTTCATATACCCTATGGCCTTTAGAGAGAATGACAAACTCTTGGCAGGCAGTCCTTTCATGCAAATATTCTTATGAGTTGACTTAGCACAATACTTCAACTTCAACTTGAGCGATAATGCCATCCCTGTGACAACGGAAACACAACAAACATCGGTGGTGCTTTTGCCTACCATTCTTACCCTTGGCTCACTGGCTTGCTTGGTTTCACTTATCTTACACTGGAATTTTAGCGTCATGAACAAAATAAGAGCCTGAACGGCCACATACTGTAATTTTTTCTTCGCTTCAATCTTGTAACTAAACAAACAATAACAGTTTAATTAACTGTTACAAGAAAATTCTAGAATCAGTGGACCGACTTGCGAGAAAATACAGATGTGTGGTTGTACAGTTGTACTTTCTCAAGAAGAAATCAGGGGCGCTATAAGCATTCAAAGAAATCAAGACTATGGTGGAAAAGTAGACCGGGAACAAAATCATCATTCTTAGAAAATGTAGTGGATGCAAATACAAGTTCAAAGATATCAGCAAGTACTGTAAGTCTCATGGAATCCATAGACAACTAACTTGCACGTATACTCCTTAGCAAGCTGGAATTTTAGAGAGCAAAATGAGGATGATTGTGGAGATGTCAAGAATCATACTTTAAGGGAAAATCTAACAAATGAGTTTCGAGTCACTACCGAAGCAATGCATGGAACAATTTATTTATTAGTAAAATTCTAACAAAAGGAGTAAAAAATATCACACTTATTTGAAAAATAATGAAAAATCCTCTAGAGCAGCATGTAACCTTGCACAGATACTAGTATTATTAGACTCTGTCAAGATAGATCAACTTTTGGGCAGAACTAGTTTGGCTCGGCCTACTCAATGTTTGACTCCATTTAGTTAGGATCCCAATTGAGGAACTCGGACAAGTCAAACTTGACTTGGCTGAGCCATCATTAGGCGACGTGTCACCTTATCCATAGGGTACAGGTGTGAAAGAAAAAGAAAAATGAAACCCTAATTTTGCCTTATACATATAACTTACCTTTCTTTTCTCAGATTTCTCATTTGTATTGTTTCGAGTCCATACCCTTTGGAGCTGAAGAATACCTTGCCTGGCAGCCTACTGTTGTAGATGACATGGTGTTGATTCGACACTACCTTGGAGCTGATTTCAGAGGAGAATTGACTAGATTATATGTAATGTCCCTCTTTTCTTTCTTCTACCCAGATCCATGCCTTGGCCACAAAAAACAAGGTCTCCCAAACAAAAGACACACAACTTTTCATCATTGACCCCAGGGGTCCACACAAAATACTCAAAAACGAGCAGAGTATACATCTCATAAACATTATGATAAAAGATTAGAATATATTACAAAAAATACAGGGCTAAAAAACCCCTGAACAATCAACAAATGACCATAATCCAACTCCATAGCTCACCAACAAGCTAGTTCGACAGCCAAGACCCTGGGCAGCGAAGGAGTGAGAACGAGAGTGGTAAACAAAGAAAGACAACAACGAAAGAACCACCACGACCAAAGAAAGGAACAACTTCAGGAAGCACAACTGCAAACCCCAATTGAAGAGAGCCCACAAATCCACGGACAAGTAGAGAAATTGAGTGAAACCGATAGAGAAACAACTATAAGACAAAGTAGCGACAACTAGATCCGAAGGCGACAATAGCGACAACGGGCGAGATGACGACAGTGGCGAAACCAACCAACACTAGATAGGTGACGACAGGCTCGAACGACAGCCAAAACGCAGTCAAGCAAGAGCCACACCAACACATAACACAAGAAAAGACCTCCAGAAACGACACCATGAGCATGGCAGAAGGGAATGACAACATGAAATTGAGGGTAGCGGCGACTAGGGTTTCCCTATTGCCGAGCCCTCTCCCCCCTCCAACTTAATAGAAATAATATGCTCAATGTCCCTCTTGGGAAGATTGTCCTTGGGATGCAATTTTGAGCTAGGGTTTTCAATGAACACATGAAAAAAATTGTATTTCACAGTAGTATTACAGTACTCATTAATCTATGAAATAGTGATGCTCTTATTAGATACACAAATTGTATGGTAAAGGATTTAAGAAATCAGTTGATTCCACAAGAAACCATTTATAACATAGGTTGTTTCAACAAGCAATTACATACAAAGATACAGATATATTATCATAAACAAAGCTTACTAAATTGTAGCCAATCATCACAGATTAGGGACCTGTCTCAAACTTGCTGCCACAAGATCACACCAGTTGGCCTTGCTGGCTGCCTGCACTGTTATTTACCCTAGCTGCTTCATATCCTTGTCAGCTGACACCCCATAAATCCTTGCAGCCTCCTGTTTCTAACCCCTTTTGCTACTTGCGGCCTCAGAACATAACTTCTGGATCGCCCGCTGCCACAGGAAGTTAATTCTTAGTTTCCAATACCTCAGGAAGATCTGTATTGGCTTCTCATTGCCTCAGAAAAGGGTGATATCATCCTTCATTGTCTCATATAGTAGCCTACAACCCTTCGTTGCCTCAGAAATTAGTTTACAACCCTTTGCTTCCTCAGGATAGTAGCTGCCTCCATACCCTTCACTGTTAAATTTGGACAACTAGGTCCAAACTCCATGTTATGATGCTCAGATTAAGAGGCTAATATTTTTGTTGGATTCCTCTTTCGGAGAGGTGTAAAATCCATATATAATATGTCTTAATCCGATGAGCAGAACATTTATTTTGAATTTATTATTCATAATAAATTATATGTGCAGGTCGGCTTTAAGGTTTCACACCCCCAGCAGATGTGTCACACACCCCAATGATGGATATAAATACAGGCAAAGTTGGAGAGCATTTCATCACAACACAACTCACATCTTCCTCTCTCATCTGATTTAGTACGAGCTCCTTGGAGGACGAGTTCAGCCCACACGTGTGAAGAAGAAGAAGGAAAAATCTATACGGCTGAGCTGAAGGACGAATTTCTGCAGTTAGGGTTTTGCAGAAAGTTTGACCAGCGTTGACTTTGGTCAACGCATGGTCCAATTGGGCTGAAATTTGGTGAGAAGTTCGATTTTGGAAGGCCGTACTGTTTGGCACAGAAATCGAGGTCAAAGGGTTGACCAATCTGCTGTTGCGTTGACTTTTATCTTGCTGCCCTGCGTTGACTTTTTCAGGACATCGTTGACTTTTTGGGGTTGACTTGGGTTGACTCGTTTGCTGATTGGAGGACTGTTGTGACACATTCTGGGTTGGCTGACCAAGGAGACTTTGCTGGTTGAAGCAACCTGTTGACCGCCGTAACGCACCACCACATTTTTCCTGTTTCTGATTTGTCTTCTATAAGATCCACTTATATGTTCTATCTGCATTTTACTTAACTATTTGTGTGATTGCTGTGAGAAAAGTAAAATTGCTCCAAGCATAGAACATCTACAAAAATTTACATGGTATCGGAGCTGAGGTGAAGACAAACTCTATCTTTAGCAATCACCACCGGAAGAAATGGGTTCCACAAGTCTTGAATTCAAGGAGAATGATAAGCTGACTGGAAGGGATGACTTCCATGCCTGGAAGATGATATTAGATCTCAAATTGGAAGACCATGATCTCTTGGATCATGTGCTGGGTAAGATTCAAGAACCTCCATCCAATGCTACCGCTGCTGTTAGAAACAAGCATAAGAAGGGAGAGATCAAAGCAAAGCTGATGATCAGGGAATCCATACATAAGAGCCTGGTTGCCTATATATCTGAACTAGGCACATCCAAGGAGATGTATGACAAATTGATCCTTATGTTCAAAGTAAAAAATGTGAACCAAGTGCTATTCCTCAAGAACAAGTTGAAGAATATGAAGAAGGGCCGGGATGAGTCTATTCAAACTTACTTTCTGAAATTGACCGAAACAAGGAACAATCTGCTAGCTATTGGGGAGACAATAGCTGATCGTGAGATGGTTCTCATCGCACTTGGAGGACTTCCATATGAATGGCAAGTATTCACAACTACCATTCTCAACAATAATACCATTCCTAACTTTGATGAGCTTCTGTCTAGATGTATGCAAGAAGAAACAAGGATGAAGGAATTCGATAATGACAAAAATGCTGCCTATGGTGCTCATTCTCGAAAGAAGAACTCTGGTGGTCCTAAGGACAAAGGAAGAACGAAGGCTCAAGAAAAGAAGGGCAAGTGTTTCACTTGCCATAGGCCTGGTCACTATGCTAGAGAATGCCCCTTCAAGAAGGATTCTCCCGATAGTGATGATAACAACAACAACCGAAGGAATGGGAATCGAAGAAATGACAGATCCAAAGGAAAGAGGAAGGTTCACTTTGGTGGAAACAATCAACCTTCTAAAAGGTCTAGAAATACCAGGTATGAGGAGTCTAATGTTGTTGATAAAAGAAATGAGTATATTCTTGTATCTGCTCTCTCTGCTACATCTCCGCCCGACACTATGGATGTCTGGCTAATCGATAGTGGTGCCTCAAGACACATCACCGGATTCAAGGGAGCACTCTCTGACATGGTTGAAAGGGATTCTAATCTAGAAATTATCCTTGGGGATAATGCCACATATCCCGTGAAAGGGACAGGGATTGTGACCCTCCACTTGTCTCAAGGACAAGTCCTACGTTTGCAAGATGTACTCTATGTACCTAAATTGAAGAAGAACCTTGTGTCTGTATCTGCCATGGAAGACAAAGGATTCAATGTAACTTTCTCTGATGGAAAGGTGCTCATATGGAAGGAGAGCTTCAATGAAGCTATCTCAATTGGTTTTAGAGTTGGTACACTCTACTAGGTTGGAGGGAGTCCGTTGGGAGCTATGACTTGTGATACTATCCGACAAACCGAACTATGGCACCGAAGATTTGGACACCTTCATTACAAGGCCCTTCCCGAAGCAAGGAAGGTGGTGACAGGGATGCCTGATTTTGGAAATAATCATGAAGGTGTATGTAAGGGCTGTGCTGAAGGAAAACATACAAGGGGACCTTTCCCCTCAAGTGTCACAAAGACATCTGATATATTGCAATTGGTCCATTCTGATCTATCTGGTATGTTGCCCGTGACATCCCTGGGGCGATGTTCTTACTACATGACATTTACTGATGACTTCTCTCGCAAACCCTGGATATACTTCTTGAAGAAGAAGGATGAGGCTTTCATGTGGTTCCGTACCTTCAAAGCCTTGGTGGAAAATATGACCGGAAAGAAGATCAAGATTTTGAGGATCGACAATGGCACTGAATATGAGTCAAATGAGTTCAAAGACTTTTGCAGAGAAGCTGGCATTAAGAGGGAGACTACTACTGCATATACTCCTGAGCAGAATGGTGTTGCTAAACGCAAGAATAGGACTATTGTGGAAGCTGCCCGTGCCATGCTATGTGACCAGGGTCTACCGAAGTTTCTGTGGGGAGAAGCTGCAAATACTGCTGTGTACATTCAAAACCGATGCCCTCATTCCGCTCTGGACTCCAAAACTCCCGAAGAGGTTTTCTCTGGTAAGAAACCCGATGTCTCACATTTTAGAATTTTTGGATGTCCTGTCTATTTTCATGTGCCGAAAGAAAAGAGAAGTAAGCTGGATGCTACTGGGAAGAAAGGAATGTTTGTGGGCTACAGTGAGACTTCTAAGGCCTATAGAGTCTATGTACCGGGTCAAAGGGAAGTAGAGATAAGCCATGATGTCACTTTTGACGAAGATGCTTCCCTGAAGAAAGTAGTAGATCTTCCAAGATCTGAAGAAAATCATGAAGAAAGGCTTGGAAATCAAGAAGAACCGCAGGATGAGACAATGCCTGATATTGAAGGACCAATGGACCCTATCGATCCATCTCCTTCACTGGGAAAGAGACCATCATGGCTCAGGGACACCCTCGAAGATGCTGAGGGTCATGCTGCCCCAAGGGGGACATTCCGAGAAAGCAAGAAGCCGTGTAGATACCAAGGGTATCTAGTTGCCATGAGTACTATTGTACAATCTGAACCTGGATCTTTTGAGGAAGCCGTAAAGCATCAAGTCTGGAAGGATGCTATGCACGAAGAATATGAGTCCATAATGAAGAATGATGTCTGGGATGTGGTACCGAGACCGAAGGACAAATCTGTTGTCACCGCAAAATGGCTCTACAAGATCAAACATGGATCTGATGGGAGTGCTGAAAAGTTCAAGGCAAGGTTTGTTGCCCGTGGCTTCTCTCAAAAGGAAGGAATTGACTATGATGACATATTTGCACCTGTGGCACGATATACCACTATTCGATCAATCATAGCCCTTGCTGCTACGCAAGGATGGAGTCTTCATCAGATGGATGTCAAGACCGCTTTTCTGCATGGTGCAATAAAGGAAGAGGTGTATGTGGAACAACCTCTGGGATTTGAAGTTCGGGATCGAGACACTCATGTCTGCAGGTTGAAGAAAGCCCTCTATGGGTTAAAGCAAGCACCCAGAGCTTGGTACGAGAGGATGGATAGTTACTTGATGAAGCCGGGCTTCACTCGAAGTAATGCTGATCCGAACCTTTACTTCAAGGTTGTGCAGGGGAAGCCTCTCATTCTAGTGCTGTATGTGGACGACCTCTTCCTGACAGGTGCTGACCCTCTCATTCATCAATGTAAGAGGGAGCTCGCTGCTGAGTTCGAGATGAAGGACCTAGGACCGATGCACTACTTCCTAGGCCTGGAGGTCTGGCAGAGACCTGGAGAGATTTTCCTTTCTCAAGGAAAATACATTGTGAAGCTTCTGGAAAGATTTGGAATGGTGGACTGTAAGTCCGTGTCGACACCGATGGAACTCAACTTTAAGAAGTTGAGTGGCAGCGCTGCTGGGCCTATCTTGGCCAATCCTACCGAGTATCGTCAACTCATAGGAGCTTTGATGTTCTTAGTGAACACCCGACCAGATATATGTTTTGCAGTGAACACTTTGAGTCAACAGATGGTTGAGCCTCATCAATTTCACTGGGTTGGTGCCAAGAATCTTCTGAGATATCTTCGGGGCACGATAAACCATGGGTTGAGATACACTGCCGGGAGTGTGGTACTCCGTGGATATACTGATGCCGATTGGGCTGGCAGTGTGGTGGATCGTAAGAGCACATCGGGATGCTGCTTCAATCTTGGTTCTGCTTCGATCTCATGGATGAGCAGGAAGCAGAAGTCGGTGGTTTTGAGCACCGCGGAGGCCGAATACATTGCTGCTAGTATGGCCTGTTGTGAAGCAGTTTGGTTGCGGAAGCTCTTTAGTGAGCTGTTTGGACATGTGCTAGATACCACTGTGATACTCTGTGATAATCAGAGTGGGATTCGTATGACTGAGAATCCCGTGTTCCACGACCGATCCAAGCATATTGATATCAGGTACCACTTTATCCGGGATATGGTACAGCGAGGCGCCGTAAGGCTCGATCATATAGGAACTGATGAGCAGGTCGCGGATATTCTCACTAAGCCCCTAGGGAAGGTCAAGTTCCTAACCTTCCGTGAGAGTCTTGGTATCGTGGAACGACCCTATGATGTGGGTCCCGTTGGACGATGAGCTCTGGGAGCTCTGGGGGGCTTTGGGGATAGCTTCTCGGAGCTATAAGCACTCATAATGCTTCTGCCCCACCCTTGTGATTATTGAGCTGGTTCGCCTCTCATTTATCTGTGCCCCGTATGCATCCTACCCATTGAGTTCAGGGCTCATGGGAAGTACCTCTCATTTGGCCAATGAGGTGGGAAAAGCTAGAGACTATTAGCAAAGACTGATGGACGCATCAGAGATTGTCATACTCTCTATCTAGGATGGCACGGTCCAACCACTTGATCTGGGATCAAGTTTAGTGAGGTCTGGGACCTCTGCCTGACTTCGGGTTAGATGAACCAACTTTGGGTTGGTTGGATATTCTTCATGAGTTTGATAGAGGTTTTGAACCTCTGGACTGATTATGTCAGTCGGGGGATGATGTCTTTGTGACTAACCCACCTCTGTTCTGAAATAAAGAGGCCAGCAAAGCAAGTTACGGCGGGATGACGCACGATGTTTGATTGCACTGATGGATGGAGTTCTCCCTAGTTGAGAGGGAGTGTTAAATTTGGACAACTAGGTCCAAACTCCATGTTATGATGCTCAGATTAAGAGGCTAATATTTTTGATGGATTCCTCTTTCGGAGAGGTGTAAAATCCATATATAATATGTCTTAATCCGATGAGCAGAACATTTATTTTGAATTTATTATTCATAATAAATTATATGTGCATGTCGGCCTTAAGGTTTCACACCCCCAGCAGATGTGTCACACACCCCAATGATGGATATAAATACAGGCAAAGTTGGAGAGCATTTCATCACAACACAACTCACATCTTCTTCTCTCATCTGATTTAGTACGAGCTCCTTGGAGGACGAGTTCAGCCCACACGTGTGAAGGAGAAGAAGGAAAAATCTGTACGGCTGAGCTGAAGGACGAATTTCTGCAGTTAGGGTTTTGCAGAAAGTTTGACCAGCGTTGACTTTGGTCAACGCATGGTCCAATTGGGCTGAAATTTGGTGAGAAGTTCGATTTTGGAAGGCCGTACTGTTTGGCACAGAAATCGAGGTCAAAGGGTTGACCAATCTGCTGCTGTGTTGACTTTTAGCTTGCTGCCATGCGTTGACTTTTTCAGGACATCGTTGACTTTTTTGGAGTTGACTTGGGTTGACTCGTTTTCTTATTGGAGGACTGTTGTGACACATTCTGAGTTGGCTGACCAAGGAGACTTTGCTAGTTGAAGCATCCTGTTGACCGTCGTAACGCACCACCACATTTTTCCTGTTTCTGATTTGTCTTCTATAAGATCCACTTATATGTTCTATCTGCATTTTACTTAACTATTTGTATGATTGCTGTGAGAAAAGTAAAGTTGCTCCAAGCATAGAACATCTACAAAAATTTACATTCACTCTCTCAGAGAAGGAGCCTCCAACCCTCCCTGCCTTAGAAAGATGATCCGCTGCTTCAGTATGGTTATTTCCAACGCTTGCTGACCTTGGAAAGATGACCTGCTACTTCAGTAGGATTATTCACAACCCTCACTGCCTCAGGCATTAAGATTCTAACCCTTGTTTGCCTCAGGAAAATGGTTTGATGCCTTAGAAAGTTAATCCTTCAGCCGAAATTCGGTCATGTAGCAAGAAAGATAGAGGGTTTCCTGGAAAGTGCATCAACCACAACGTTTTTCTTTCTATTAAATCTGTGCCTAAACACAACAAAATACACGGGAAATCAATATATTGCTTTTTCATGCATAGGATCCTTCAAGGGAGGATTGATAAGTGTTTCAAAAAGATCTAATTGAAAGCCTACTGGTTTAAGTGGCCGACATACATGAACTTTGCAAAATTGGCCTAGCAAAAAGACATTTACAAAAGAAGATCATTAGCAGAGGGAGGGAGAACATCTTCCGGGGTTTTGTTTAGATCAAGCTGCATATCATTAGTAGTGTGAAAATTTCATCTATTGCAACAACTGGAAATCATTCTTCTAACTGTAAATTTAATTATGCAGTTTATTTGCTATGACAAACAATGAATAAAATCACAACTGCAATTTTCACAATAAAATTACCGCGGAAAATAAAACATTGGAAATTGAGAAATTCTAGCACACACACAATAATATTAACACAATTAGTTTTGGACAAATGTCCCCGGAAAAAACCAATTTGGGAAAACCGGTGCAACAGATGAGGGTTTTATTATACTTCTCTAGCAACAATTCTGAGTACAATAATTTAGATGCATGACTGGCAATCTCATCAGAGGAAAAAACTGGTAGAATTTTTGTGAGAATTTTCTCACACTCCATTGCTAATTTTTGCCCGAGATGGATTCCCTATCCTCACGTTGGAGCTTCTGCATCACTCTTTGCTCAATGGCTGCGCAGAGCTTTTGTGGAATTCAACCTTCCTCTCATTGCCTCTTCCAGGAGCTGGAAACCTTCCTTTTGGAATACTGCTGCCCTACTCTCTCACCTGCTACTCACCCTCTGACTTTATCTTCTCTGCTGAATCACAGCCGCTGAGAAAATCGAACTGCCTGGGCAACTGAGTAACTGCACTGGTGTGATCTCCATCTACCTATCGATTTCTTCTTATAATCTTTTGTTGGAGCACCAACGACCAAGATTAAAACATAATTGATGGCCCAGATTAATTCCCTGTCGATCCGTGTGAGTTTCTAGATGATTCTCACCTTATCTCATTTAATACTGATTAACTAACCATATTCCCTAAGTTTAGACTTAGGAAATATTTAAAAAACGGTTAATAATCTAATTGAGATACTTCTAGGTGGAATTTCTAGAAACGATTTCTGGGTTTTGGAGATCTCCTGTATTCTAGCCTCTCCACAAAATTTCGTGGCTAGAACACATCTGATGCTACAAAAACTAGCAAGTAGGTCGACTGAGTGCTGTGCTGGTAGAGCTCCGCTTTGGTTTTCTTTTGTCCCCATTTGCAACTGCAAATTATTCAACTACCTATTCAATGCATCGATTTCATCATCCTAGCGAGTGACTTTGTTTTTGAGAGATTGAATTTCATCCATGAGAGCAATAAATGTGTTCATTAGCTAGTGAACTTTCTAGTTCGGGTCCATTTGTTCGAGATGCAGGGCTTCAAATTGCTAGGAACATTCTTTACATACTCTATTGCCCCCTACAATTACTGGATTTCTTTTCCTTGATGACATTGAACATGTGCAGAGAAAAGGGGCCCAACTTTTAGAGGGGACATGTTGCAGAGTAGTCCAGGGACCAATTTGAGGGTTGTAATGAGTGGCTACAAGTCTAATGTCAGGCCAAAGGCAAGCAATAACGCCAAGGGAGTTTGACAGGGGCAATTATAGATCACAGGGAGGAGCGGGAGGGGTGTTGAAAAGTGGAACTAGGATCGGTCTTCATATTGACTATGTAATTATGTATTTATGTAAAGAAGAAGACAAAGATAATCAAATGTATATTTGTTGTACTTGCTTCATGGGTTTCATGAGCAAGATTTTATTTTAGGTTAATAGACTTCTTCTTAATGTCTATTAGGGTTTTGTCTTCTAGGTATAAATGTAATAAAGTGTCTTATATATGAAGGATCTAGTCTAAAGAAATGCTCCAAGACCTTGCCAAAGAAACCGTGAATGAATGGCTTAATTCAACCCTCCAACAACGCTGAAAGAGAAGCTAAAATGATGTGTTAAAGTCAGCCTTTCTACAGTTAGATAAGTTGGCCTACAAGCTAAATGATAGGTCGGCCTAAAGACAACGTAACTATCTCTATATATACCCTTGTTCTGCGGTTCATTTGAAGACAAGAATTTCGGTCATCTCTGAAACAAAAGTGCGTATTTTAGACGAGGTTTAGTGCGGATTTTTGACGAGTTTCAGGACTGTTTAAGATACATACATCCTTGTGGTATCTTAGTGTAATAAAGTGCTACGGTCCTCTAGAACAGAAGTGCAGACTGTCTCTGACTGTTCATCAAAGCTTGTGCATATAATCCAGAAGTGGTTACAGCGTATAGGGTCTAGATACATGCAACGTTCAAGGGCAGTGTTCCTATTTTAAAGTGCGGATCATATTGAGAAAGGTTTGCGCACTGTCCAGAAGTGAAAGAGCTGATCAAAGGTAACATTGGTATTCATTTTTAGTTCAAGAAAAGGTTGGAACAGTGGTCTGGGCAAATCTTGTAGATATTCAAAGAGAAGGAGCAGTGAGAAAGTGAAAGAAAGTAGGAAAGTAAATCTGTGATTTACTTTCCTAACTACAACTTATATACATCTCAAGTAACTGAAGTTTCAAAGGAAGTGTTGGTGTAGAACAATACAACTTGGTGAAGAGAAGAAGGATCAGCATTGAAGGACATCAAAGAAGTAAGGTCAAGGTCTTGGATGCATATATAGGTCAAGGGTCAAATTCTTGGTCATGGTACTTGTCATCTAAAAATCTATAAGAATAATTTCTCGTGGGTTTTCCTCTCCAAGAGGGGGAGGTTTTGCCTTGGCTTTAGGAGCCTAATTCTTGTGTCTCGTGTATTTTGATAATTGACTTGATGAAAGATTAAATAAGCTAACGAAGGAAAGACATAAGTAAAGTAACCTCACAAGTAATTATCAAGAAGAGAATTTGAATTAATCACTAGCCCTCCAAATTCTCAACAAGGGGAGCCATAGATTATCGAGCCCAGGCTAGACAGGCCAGATAGAAACAAATACCAAGGAGGCTTCCAAATATGGGGACAGAGCTTCTGAAGATTATAGGAAGCGAAAGAAAATGGTCATTGAAGACTAAGGGATACCTGTAAGCATAAGGAGGTTGAGATGCCTGAGGAGACTCCCACGAAAGCGATTTAGAGAGCTAGTTGCGCTACCACAGACATGGATGTAGAGAATTGTGACTACCCAATCCAACAGAGAGACCTGCGATGCACTAGAGGAACCAATTACATTGCCACGAATAGAGCTGAAGAGAATTATGGCTTCCAGAGTTGACAAAGAGTCCCGCGACTCACTAGGGAAGCCAATGGCACTACTGCGAACAAAATCAGAGAGAATTTTGACTTCCAGAGCCCACAAAGAGACCCTCAACACTCCAAATAAGCCAATTGCACTGCCACAAACATAAATGAAGAGAATTGTGGCTTCCAGAACCCAGAAAGAGACTCATGACGCAACAAAGAAGTCAATTGCATTGCCATGGACAAGATTGAAGAGAATTATGGCCTCCAGAGCCAATAAAGAGACATGTGACGCACCAAAAACAATAGAACTGCTCAATTCCCTCCCGAAGAACAGTGCACGCTCCGCTCTCCACCAGCTATGTACAACACTGAGCATTTGACTCAAATAATTCCCAATTTATGGCAAAAGACACCATCAACATTGAGAGCCACCGCCCAACATTGAGGAGAATATGCTAGGCACCATTGCAGATTGAGGACGCAACCCCTGGATTTAAATCTCGAGCCTGAGAATCCACATGCAGCACATACCCTTTCGCCATTAAATTCACAACACGAACCAATTCTTTCATTAAAAGGGAAAACAGTCTTTACAATCTCAATACATATCACTTCTCAATTTTTCCATCCCCTGTTGATGATATAACAATAGACAAGTACTTCTGTTGAAGCTAGGTGTCAAGCATGCAGAAGTAGTCCAAGACTCTCTAGGTTCTTGCTCATGTTGAGTGAGTGGCTTTTGCAATTTCTTTTCCTAAGTCTAACTTAGGAAAAATGATAAAATTGGTATGAGATACAATCATACATCTCACAGGAGGGAAACCGATATTTATACAAATAGGGTGACCAAAACCCTAACAAAACTATAACTTAAAGCTTTTGTCACTGATAAGAGTCATTAGGTCCTTATTATATCGAAGTGGCCTTTGTACAAATATAAAATTATTACAAAATCAGGGGCATACACACAATATAGCTTATATCTATTACTCATCTCACGAGGTGCTCTCCATGAGTGCTCATTATAAATTTTAAAAAGCCTTAAAGAGAGTTTCTTTGGCCAACAGTCTAGAGTCTAAGCCTTTCATAAGGTCAACTGACAGCTATGCTGCAATTTGCGAAACTGGGATAGCATGTATATTGTATGGATTTTGCAATTCATACCAGTGATACACTTACCCACATATGAAGTGATGTAATTTTTTGCTTTTTTGCATTAGCCATCCACAGAACTGTCCTTAGGATGACACGAGGACCCTTACATCTATACAGTGAGAGTGCATGTTGAAGTCCCCCACTTTTGAGTGCTCCTTTCATTGTCTGGACTCCAAATAGATGATTATGGACTCCCATTTGATTTTGGTTCTGTGAAAGGATTCCCTTGCTTAGCCTCGGGTTGCTTGATTGATCATAGTGAACTAATTTGTTATCTTGTTTGGGTCTTTCTCTAACAGAGTTGTCTGATTTTGGGTCTCATGTAGTGAAGTACTCTCAATTTTGTTATAATTCTGTTTTTGGGTCCATAAATGTTTACCAGGGTCCAAACTCACGGGTCACACTTATTTATGTGTTTACTTGGTTAATCCTTCCTCAAGTTGGGTTGGTTTGAGTGCGCCTTGCAAACCTTGTCTTGATATAGTCATGTTGCTTTGTAACTTGCTGCTTGCACATACTTGTGGTACAAAGGCCCCCTTTTACCTGTTATACCTGCTGTTCAATCCTCTATCCCAATAGAGGTACCGCATGATCAATATTGAATTGTCTCACTTTTTTAGGATGGTGATTGAGTTTCGCATTTGGATAAGCAACACTTCAAAAATCAAAAGCATCACAGCCTCAAGCCCATTTAGGATGGTCCTTACACTATCATACATCAAATGTGTCCTAATGCCTTCGAGTTCGACCTCCTACCTCATCTTAGCATCTTTGTTGTGGTGAATGTGAACTAGTTGAAGTTGTATGAGCCACCTCACTTGGAGGAATCCGCTCCAGTCAGAGATCTGGAGGGCACTATTCCAAATTTTGAGCTACTCCTTTGTGATGATGCTCTTCTTGATGTCTGCACCATAACCATTGGGCATCATCTAATCACCATTTACTTGGTGGGCCACTAGGCACTTTTACCACTCGAGCCAAGTGGCTGTCTTAGCCAGCATTTGAGCAATAATTTCTCCATTTCAGCAGAAACTGGGGACTGTTTCCTCTCAGCAGGGAGGAATTGAGGAGACTTAGTTTAGTGAACATATATTACATTATTTTTATATTTTGTACTTTATCCTTATCTCTTTGGGAATTAAGGAGCTTCAAGTTGGCTTTGCTCCTGAGAGTTATCCTCAATTCATTGTCCCTAGATTTTGTGTGCACTACAGGCCAATTTGTAGTCGCTTTCATCTAGTTTTCGGTGTTAGTTATTCCCTATATTGCTATTCACTCATTAAGAAGCAATCTAATATCTTATATATTAAAATCTGGACAGTTGGAGTTGATTGGAGCATTGCGAAACTTAACTTATTGGTGCAATACACTTAGTTTATAAGTATTTCAAGTTAGTCCATTTCACATGATTTTAACATAGCCATATGCTCGTCTTACTGACTCTGTGTTCCTAACATTTTACATTGTTTCGCTTGTGTCATATAATATGGCTTCATGATGCGAGCATTAGCATTCCAGAGTACAGGGATATTAATATATGTATTCAAATTTCAGGATAGGGGTGGGGGTTATAACATGCAATGTCTAACTACGTGTTTAAGACTTAAGTTTGAGAGAGTATTTTGTATATGTAAGACTGCCCTTTTTCACTTTCATCTTACTCCATTTTCTTTGAACTCAGGATTATTGGGCTTCTGTTGGTTGTGCAATAATGCAGAGTAGCAATACAGAGGTGGGCAATCCACCCTTGTCCTTTCAATTTATTTGGGAAGCATCACTTTGATTTTATGCATGGGCAGAGAGCAAGAGTTTAGTAAGACAGTGGGGATTCTGATTCTTTTGGATTGTGTTTAAGACCCTGATTTACAATTTACCTTTTGTCTCTCCTTGGAAATTTCTTGTCACAGTATTCAACACGACATTTAAAATCGAGCTCCTTGTCAGATTGTAGGATCTAACACTTTGACTGGATTCAGGTTGGGGCAGGCACTATGAATCCTGCAACATTTTTGAGGGTCCTTGGTCCAGAGCCATGGAATGTTGCGTAAGTAGGTTGAAGTGCATTTCAAATTCAGCCTTTCTATTTTATTTATTAGTATAGCACACATTTTTTTATTTCCATGAATTAATCTTTCATAGCATGGAGTAGTGAACTAAAATCCTTGCACAACTTGAGAGTTATTACTGGCAATGGATTAGAAATTGAAATATAAGTTGGAACATATATTAATATCCAGTGAAGACTAAAATAGGTGAAGTGAACTATTATAACAGCCAACATTAGTAGCCATATCAAAACAGAGGGATGCAAAAGAACCACCTAAAACAAGATGAAAAACGAGTATAAGAGCAGCATGAAACATAGTGACATTGGCATAGGTGTACAAGTAGGTGATCCCGAGAAGGAAAACCCTGTAAAGTGAAGGAGAGCTAGTAAAGAAACATAGCGTGAACAAATATGAAACTGCAGCAAGGGGAGGAGAGAGTTAGCCCTTATCATCTTGTTTAATAGCACTGATGTCAACACCAAATGCCTATAGGATAATCTCCTTTGATAGTTGCTTGGAAAGATGGGGTCTGTTGGGAAATCTTGGAGGCATCAGCCTACTCCTTGTGTTGCGAGGGTCGAAGAAGAGGTAGGACCACTCCTAACATCGAGGGTTGAAGAACTCACCTTAGAAGGAAAGAATCTAGTAATGCATCTTTCACTAGGTGTCCTATAGAATGATTCTCTTCTGCAGCTATAATCCTCCTTGAAGCCTTAAATGTAACATGACATGGAGCCTAGGTGCTGTGGGCGAAGGCATAGACCTAGGTTTGTTAAATTCTCTAATGTAACCTCTCCCGCAACTCCTCTCCCGCAGCTCCTGCTCCTCGCTGCTCCTCCCCGCTACCCTCTCGCTGCTTCCTGTAGCCCTTGCTCCCTGCTGTTCCCCCGCTGCTCCCCGCTACCCTCCCGCTGCTCCCCACTGCCCCCCCCGCTCCTCCCCGCAACTCTTGCTCCCCGCTCCCTGCAGCTCCTACTCCCCGCAGCTCCTCGCAGCTCCTCCCCGCTACCCTCCTGCTGCTCCCCCGCTGCTCCTTGCTGCCTTCCGTAACCACCCCAACAGTCTCCTCCCGCTATTGCTCCCTGCTCCCACCACAGCCTCCTCGCAGCCCCTCTATGCAACCCCTCCCCCGCAGCTCCTCCCCGCTTCTCCGCGCTGCCCCCCGCTGCCTTCCTGCAGCCATCCCAGGCCCCTCCCGCAGCCTCTGTCTGCTGTGGTCCCCTCCCCTTTCCGTAGCCTACCACTGCTAGCTGCTCCTCCAGCAGCCACCGCGACGCTTCAACTTTCGGTGGCGGGGATGGCGGAGAGGAAGGAAAACAAGAACCCCAGGGGGCCCGAATTTCCTCCTTCCCCGAATTTCAATGACAGGGGGCCACTCAAGTATCTCAAGCAGTGCCACAACCAGCCCGGAACTGTGTACAACCCCACCGACATCGCGCTGGAAATTGACTTCGTTTTCTGGACTTCCCAAATCAAGCAATTGTTGAGGAAAATGGAACTCCTTGAATCGGAAAACTACAAACTCTGCTCTGAGATTGGCACCTTGTCCAATAGGATCGGGCTGGTCAAGGAAGATAATTCGTCCCTGAAGAATAAGCTGCAGGAGTGCAGGGAACGTATTGCGGTACTCCCGTCAGATGAGGACTTACAGGCGGAAATTCAGGTTCTCAAAGATAAACAGGAAGAAATCAGATCACAATAGGTATCTTTCAAATAAGAAATAGAATCACATATAAGCTCATCGGTACAGGTGGTCAGAGGAAAAGAAAAGGTCCCACCCCTTACAGCGGTAGAAGAGGTTGTGCATGCCAAGCTTGTGGAGGAAAGGACCAGGCGAGCAAGAGAACTAAACCTCAAGGTGAGGGGACTTCCCCACGCCCCCCCCCCACCCACTCCTTCATCGGACATACTAGAGCCAGGCCACAGGTTTCTCTGTGACACGCTTGACATACCTGATATAATGCTGGATAGGGCTTGGTTGGGGCAGGAATCTACTTTTTTCCTCAAATTCCGTAACTCCACAAATGGGCTTCAGGAGCTTCGGGCAGAGCTGAAATTGTTCTCCCTCCCAGACAAGGTATTCCTGGATGAGGACCTGACAAGAACATATCCAGGACCTCACAAGAACATAGGTAGCCGAACTTAAACAGGCTAGAGAACAGGTTGCAGCAGCAGGATAGGCAGGAAAGTGGGCAGTCATTAGAAATCTTCGAGCGGTTATTCGAGACTCCTTCCCCTCGGGATGGGTCCCCTGAACCGGTAGCTCTAAATGACAGGCCCAAGCGGAGAGGAGACGGGGCATGAGTATTTCGGTTCACTGCTGGAATGGAAATGGCTCTTTCTGGTCATCCCCTGGCCTACTTCATGACACCCTCACTTCAACAGACATCCTACTTGTTACTGAAACACACGCGAGCCCTGTTCGCCCTCTCTTTGACATCGCAAGATACCAGTGGACCTCAACTTGCAGACAGGAGACACGGAGTTCAGGAGGAGTCAGAGGTTCTGGAGGAGTAGCATGCCTCGCTAGAGATGATCTTAGAAACAAAATCTCTGTTGTGGCGACCGATGATCACGCCAGATTCATGTGGATTCAGATTAGAGCCAGCATCTCCCCTCGGGGAGACATTTACATTGCGGTGTGTTACTTTCCCCCCATCTCGTCACCCTTTGCTATCCATAGTAGTGACGGTGACCCCTTCAAGGACTTGTACTCTGACATTACCAAATACTCAACAGTGGGAGACATCATTCTCATGGGGGATTTTAATGCCCGAACTAGAGACCTCCAGATACCCATTCATGATCGTACAGAGGACGTGCTCTGCACTCGAGGGGTCGATCCGACTTCGGTGAGCATGCAACACAGCCTACGGGAAACACCTTCTGCAGATGGGAGAGTCTCACGAGTTGATAATCCTGAACGGCCTCCCTTTCCCTTGCTTTCTATCCTCCCACTTCTTTACTTGTTGACCCCATGGGGGGGGGGGGCGAGTGTGGTAGACTACGCCCTTGCTAGCCCAGATCTCCTCCCACACTTCAAAAACTTTTCCATCTCACCCATTCCCCTGGCTGATCATGCACTTCTCTCACTTTCTCTTCAGTTTGATATCCCTCGCACATCCCCCCCATCCCGCACAACCCACCCCGCACCCTCTTCCTGTTCGAGGAAGGCGACCCTGACATCTTCTCCTCTACCCTCAAGCACGCACTTCCACCTGAAGCCAAATTTGCCTCTCTTGAATCCGTCAATGACAAATATCGATGCCTCTCATCTGCAATCTAGGAGGCTGTGCTTCAATCCTTCCCTTCCTCCACCCGCTCCGCTGCCCCCCCCCCCAAACCAGGAGGATGTCCTTTGAATAAGTGGTATGACCACGAGTGCAAATCTCTGCACCAGGATCTCCGACACGCCTTCAAAAATTCCCTACCGTCATACCCCAACATCCGCTCTACCTACAGCTGCCTCCTTTGCCGCAAGAAACGTCATTTTATTTCACACAAGAGATGGATTCTTTCTGATCTTCTTCTCCATTACCCTAAAGAATTCTGG
The DNA here is from genome assembly GCA_034641835.2 of Pinus albicaulis. NCBI lineage: Eukaryota > Viridiplantae > Streptophyta > Pinopsida > Pinales > Pinaceae > Pinus > Pinus albicaulis. The sequence goes on along the minus strand of CM076575.1, from coordinate 336,897,933 downwards.
GGCACCATTCTTTCCAGGCGATGTCCCACCCCCACCGACCTTGACCCCACCTCCATGTTCTCCCACACTTCCAAGTTGTATGACATCCCTGGGCAACCCCCCATTCAGGCTGTTTCCCCCCCGGCTACTTGTCACTTCTTCTTCGACAAAGATATCAAAGAGGCAATCTGGGCATTGAACAGCAGCAAAGCCGCAGACGAAGAAGGCTTCTAAGCAAAATTCCTCAAACTTGGGCTCCGTCCTCTGGTTAGTTACCTAGCGGATCTCTTCAACCATGTCATTCGAGATGGCTTCCCTGAGGGGTGGTCCCACCACATCATCTACCCCATCCATAAGGCAGGATCTACCTCCGACCCGAACAATTACAGAACGATCATGGTCGGGCACACATTCTCCAAGCTGTATGCTACCGCCCTCCACAGGGGACTCTCCAGCTTCCTAGAGCAGAGACATCTCAGGGCCAGGGGCCAAGCTGGTTTCAGACCGGACCATCAGACCATCGACCATATCTTCACTCTTCAAGCGACGATCGAGGAGGCCCGTCGTCGGTCCTCCAAGGTGTACTGCTGCTTTGTGGATTTCAGGAAGGCCTTTGATTCGGTCCCGAGGGAGGACCTTTTTCAGAGACTGAGAGAGATTGGCATCTCTTCGACTCTCCTGACTGCCATTATGCGCCTCTACGAGTCCGTTCTTGGCCGTCTCCGCACAGTTGGAGGGATGTCGGAGTTGATCCGGAGCATTATTGGCGTCAAGCAGGGGTCTCCGCTTTCCCCCACTCTCTTCGGGATCTACATTGATGAGCTGGAATCGTTCCTCCAAGAGCATATCCAAACATCCGATGGGTGCCTTCTCCACCATGTCTTGATCTCCATCCTACTTTTTGCTGATGATATTGCTCTCCTAGCCTCCTCCTCGGAAGGCTTATAGAGGCAGCTGGATGCCCTTGCAACCTTTTGTGATCTTCGGCTCCTGACGGTGAACCTAAGCAAAACCAAAATCATAATTTTCAATGGGGTGAAGAAGACCTCGAGTTTCCGCTTCCTATTCAAGGGAGAAGAAATCAAGGTTGTCAGCAGTTACACTTACTTGGGAGTGCAGTTTACAGGTCCCCGTTTCAGCCTTCGGCCGACCCTTCAGCCCAGAATAAACAAAGGATATGGCTCCCTGGCCCTTCTTGAGAGATAGTGCTTCTGTCACCACTTCCAGGGCATTTCATCCAAGATGAACATCATGGATACCTTGATCCGCCCCACCGTGCTTTATGGATCAGAGGTTTGGGGCCCCTCATTACTGGAGTCAGATTGGGCCTTGACAGAGTGCGTCCAGACTCTTCTCTTGCGCCGCTTCATCCGGTGCAAGCAAACAGTTCCTCAAAACATCATCCTAACAGAGTTCGGAGTTAAGCCCTTCCGCCTGGAGGCAATCTTCAAGATAGTCTCCTTTCTTCATCGGATCTGTGGACTGGCGGACACGAGGGAGGGCCGAGACAGGTACCCATACTTGGCCTATTGTTCCTTGGAGAAGATCGCTCATACACAGACAGGCCGCACCAAATGTTGGTTCACTGGGGTGATAGAACTCCTTGGTCTTACAGGTATCCAGATGGATCATCTCCCCCCGTTCCAGTATTCACTGAACGCTTCGGGGCACCTTCTACGAAACCAGCAAGAACTTAACAAAATCATCAGGGAGGACATCTACAGGCAGTACATTCAGACTACATGGGTCAATCCTCCGGGCGGACTGCGCCCAAAGATGGCCTTCTACGCTGAGCACCTTCTAGAGATCAGAGATGGACTCATTATTCGACCCCCCTATAACCTCCAACATTGGATGCATGCTATTAGGATCCCTCTCGGGCAGCTCAGGGTTGGATCGCACAGGCTTCGAGTTGAGATAGACCATCATATTGACAGGACGGAGAGGATCTGTCAACTTTGTCACTTACAGGAGGTGGAGACTGAGTCACACTTCATCTTTAGATGCTCGGTCTACTATGAGATCCGAGGGCGTTTTCATTGCCTATTCAGGGCCACCCAGAGCCTGGCCAACTTCCTTAGATACACTGACCAGAGATGCCTGGCTCTTTACCTTCAGGAGACCTTTAGACACTGCTCGATTCTGCTCCAGCCTCCGTCCGTCTCAACCTCCACACAGAGGATCACAGACTTCTTCAGAGTACTCCCAGCTTCGCGGGGCACCAAGAGAACCACCAATCGGTCCATAGACCTTGATTCCAGAGCAATGCGGATCCAGGGGTCTTGTCCCACTAGACCCCATTAGTGATCCAGGACTAGACCCTCCTCCAGGGGGCGCCCCAAATCCTCCAGACAGCAACTGCAGCAGTCCAGTTCCTCCTCAGGGCAACAGACATTGACAAGTTTCCTTCAGTCCTCTTCGATTGGCCTCGGATGCTAGGAAAAAGAGTCCCCCCCCCCCCCCTTCAGGAGGCTGCTCTTTCTCCTCTAGGACTTCTCCATCACAGCGCATTGTTAGGATGCTTTAGTCACCTAGTTTTACTTTACATCTACACTCTTTGTAGTTTTGTATTTCCTGCTTTTATAAAGGAAGGGGTCTGTTTGGTCCACTGGCTGGGCATGTTGTAATCATTGTAACCGGCAGTCCCATTGACCTTTTTGTGGTCATTCGTTGGACATTAATAAAATTATCTTATCTTATCTTATCTAAGCTCAACAATCAAATCAGTGTGCCAATAAATTTTTATACCCAAATTTTTATTTTTAGTGAAAACCCAGAAAATTTAAATCTGAAATCTACACACAGTTAACATAATTGAGCTTCTAACAATTTATGCACACCAGAAAACATAAATTCAAGCACTTAATTTTTAACAACTATTTACCCTGGAAAACCCCAGTGTGGGGAAAAACCTGCAAAGAGGGATTTTATTAGGTTTCAGGAAAATATTACAGCAGTAGTACCAGAGATATTACAGGCAATCAACAGCCCCAGAAATCAGTCCTTCCCTTCTGCTTCGTACGGCCTGAAGCACGGCCTCTTTCCACAGCAGCGTACTGTTGAAATTCTAGTGATGCAATGACTATAATAGTTTTTCACAATTGATAACTACTTCTGTTGATACAAATTTGTCCCTTCATTATACCTTAGTCAACAAGTTTCTATAAATGAAAAACTTCAACCATTAATTCTTTAACAAGAGCAGTAAATAGTGATCATAGTTGACAATGAACAATAGATAATAAGCAAGAGACAAGAGACACCAAGATTAGGCTCACAGCTAGGGCAAAATCCACAAGGGGAAAACCCAAAATTCTTTCCTTATGAGAGAGAGATTCTGTCCATCAATAGTGCATCAGAATGTTCCAATAAATCCAAATTAGTGATCAATCAAAGTCTGCTCTTAGGAGAGATAAACCACTTCTGTCTAATAATAAGGTCTGCATAGAAAGGCCGAAACTTAGGCCTGTAGCTACTGTTATAGATGGCCAAAATTCTCACTGTAGTCACCACAGAAGATGTCAACAAACTGTCCAAAAAATTCTGCCCAAAACCCTCGGTCAATTTCAGAAGAATGTTATGTCAAAGGAGTGAGCTTCCAATCAGTTTTTTTTGTAGAATTCGGCCTCAAAAGAAGAACAGAACAGATGCTAAATGGAGCCAAAGTGTCCCAAGACAAGAGTAGTCAACAAAGGAGTCAAAGCAGATGTAATGAAACCCTTATCTGCCCTTCGCATGTGTAAACAAGCTCTGAGATTGTTGACCGAATTGAGTTGATGATTGTGGACTGTTAAATTCCTAAAACTGGAATTCTATTGCAGCCACTGGAAAATATTCACCTAATTGTTAATTTTAACTTAACAATTTATTTGCAGTTTTTTATGGCAAACATTGAATAAATCACACTGCAACCTACACAAATACAAAATACTGCGGAAACAAATATACAGTGCAGGAAAGAAATAAACACACAATCGACACCTTTTTTTTTGGCCAATGTCACCGGAAAAACCCAATGCGGGAAAACCGGTGCAGCAGCCGAGGGTTTGTAATATGTATTATTATGTAGTAGTTTCTGAATACAATCTTTGGATGCCTTATTGGCTATCCGATACAGAGAATATAACTGACAGAAATGAAGTGAGAATTAACCTCACACTATCATTGGCGATCCGACACTGATCCAACCTTTGAATGGCTAGCCCCAAGCTGCCTTTGCGCAGTCACTGTAGAAATTTCTGAATATTAATTATTATGCAGAAATTATTTCTGTTAATCCGATTAAGCTTCTCTTACTTATACAAGTTATCAACTGAATAAATTCAAGTTAACATCAAAGCAAAACACATAACAGATCTCTACCAATTCAGATCTAGAATAAGCACATGCATAGAGACGAAGTGACACAGTTATTTTTGGACAAACTGTCCCCAGAAAAACCCAATGTGGGAAAACCGGTCTCTGGCTGCTGGAGGGCTCTATTAGTAAGAATATTTCTGAATACACAACTCTGGGTTCCAGATCTGGAAAACCCTACAGAGAAAACTCTAGATCTGTAGCTCCTGGTTGATCTAAGACCAAAAATACTGACTAATCCACACCCTCAAATGGGATTTACAGAACTCAGCTAGATCTACGCCTAGAAACCCCAGCGTTGCCCCCGAAAGACACTGCTGTTGTTGCTGCCATCTGCTGCTGCCGTCTGCTATTGCTGTTGCTGCCTTCATCTGTGCTGTCCTTGTTGATCTCTTCTCTACTGCTTGTATATTCTAGACCCTGGGATCAGATCATCCCCTTGGTCTAAATTCTCCTATTTGCAACTGAAACACTTCAGAGAATTCTTAGCAACCCCGCCCTAGAATCTCAGCTTAGCTTTAGTGCTCTGCCTCTGTGTGTCTTTACAAATGACCCCAAGCCTTTCCTTTATACTTTTCTTGTTGACAAATCAACGGCCAAGATTAGATCTTTAATCAATGGCTAAGATTAAAAGAAAGCTTGAGCCGTGCGACTTAAGACAATTTCATCACATGTTTAATTAAATTCACTTAAATTATTTTATTTTCCTAAGTTTTAACTTAGGAAATACATTAAAATAATTAATTAATTTAATATCTCTTAAACCAGATGAAATTTCCTAAATCCATTTCTGGGTCTTGTAGATCAGGTGAACTCTAGTCCTTCGTCAAAATTTGGGACTTAGAGCACAACTAATGCTACCCAAAATACACAAAATCTCAACACTCCCTCTTAGCATTAAGGGTGTGCTCTAGTAACACATCAAACTTATGCATTACATGATTTTGGGCACTGGTTCGGTGCTGCTGAAGCTCGGCCTCCTACCACTCAACTCTGCACTGTTGCTGCCATTCTGTACTGTTGCCCATGACTCTGCCATTGCCACTGCAACCACTGTACTGCAACTCCCTCTCAATATGTTGCATATATGCTGCTCATAGCACTGCCACTGCTGATCTGCTGCATTGCAACTTTAGTCGTTGAGAGAAATAACTGAATCTCCTGCCCATTATTTGACAGACAAGTAAGATGGCCTACATCCTCATCACTGAGGCTCCATAGGCTACAGATTTGTGCTGGCATCTAAAGAACGATGCACAGCTACAACTCTGCCTGCGTAATCAGACTCCCTTTGCACCACTGAAGTCACATAAGCTCCTTGTGCTGAAATCTATCACGCTGCGGCTGCATTGTGCTGTCCCTCTGAAGCTCTCTGCGCTGTTGCAACTTTGCACTGCGTAAGCAGCACTGCTCTGCGTTGCTGAAGTCACATTAGCCTCTGCACTGCTACTGCTTCTACGCTGCTGCTGCTATGCTCTGCGCTGCTCCTCCCAGCCTTCAGATTTGACTCTGTCTCTGCCTCACCTGCGATCTTTGCACCCATTGCTCCACTTGTCCCGCTACTGTCTTAAGGCTGTCGTAGCTCGCTTGTGATCCAAGAGATGAGCTGCTCAAGGATCCCGCCTTTCATTCTGTAGATCCTCTACAGATCCATGTCACCCCACTTTCGTGGTTCATGAGCACTCATGGCCACATCATCTGCTGACCCATCATCTGCCACCGCTGCTTTGGAAGAAGATGCTTCCTTGTCCTTCTTCTTTTTTGGACAATGGCTGGTAAAATGCCCCATTTCGCCACATTGGATGCACTTGATCTTTGAAAGATCCTTCTTCTTCTTCGGCTGCTTCTTTGATGCCAAGGCTGCATCTTCCTCCTCTTCCTTCTTAACCTTGCTCAACGCAGGGCTGTGTTGCTTCTTGGTGAACCTTTGTAGTTCTTCTTGCCGCAGGATTGACCACAAGCTGTCCCAATCTGGGAGGTCCGCTCTGCCCAAGATACTTTGGACAAAGGTTTCCCACTCATCTGTGACTACATTGAGGGCAGTCCTGGCTATCACTGCATCATCTACGACTGCACCCGTTGCAGCTAGTTGATCCCTGATTGACTGCAATTTGAAGAGGAAATGCTCGATGTCTTCTCCCTTGTCATCATGAATGACCTTATTTGGGCCTCCAACAACATCTTTCTTTGGACTGATTTTCCCTCATATAGGGAAGTCAAGGCCTTCCACATCTCATTAGATGTCTTCTTCTCAGCTATGTGTGGTACAATATGGTCCTTGATACTGTCCATTATCAGCCGCTTGGCATGCCTAGCAGCTTCTGTATGCTTTTGTAGGAGATCCGCATCTATCGGTGTGGCCAAAGTCTGCTCTGCATGGTCTCTTAGACCGTATGCCTCTAGGACAATCAGGATCTTAGGTTTCCATACCGAAAAGTTTGAGAGGCCCTCTAGCCTATCCTGATCACGCAATCCATGAGGAGCCATCTGCTAGGAATGTGTCGGAGCTCCTCTTCTCTATGCTAGAGATCTGGATCTAGGGTCTTTTTCGAACTGGGCACCCTCTGCTCCCTTTGACACTTGATTTCCCTCCGAAATCTACCAAATCAACTATGATTCAGCTTCTTTGATCCTCTGACCAAACTGCAAGTTTCCTTTGGCAATAAGCTCTCTGAGAAGCTGATCTCTTCCCAATCTTTGTCACTTGTGCTAAGGTTAAAAATCTGAAAACTTCAGAAGTTTAACCCCACCAGCTCTTTTGCATTTTTGCAACTTTTCTGCAGACTTTTTTCTGGATCTGACAGATTCAGATCTGAATCACACTAGCTGGCTTTAAACCCAACCAACGTTGTTTCTGCGCTGCCTCTGCGCAGTAATTGCGTGGGCTTGCTAGGACACAACGCTGGACAACGTCACCCTTCTCTTTGTGTGAATCTGCTCCTGAAAACTGCGCTCTCCCTTCAGATCTGCTTTTCTACTACCTTTCCAGCTGTTTTCTGCAGCGAGATCCTTCAGATTCTTCAGCTGGTGACCCTTTTAGATCTGCAATTGCTGTGATACCATGTAGAAATTTTTGAATCTCAATTCTTATGCAGAAATTATTACTGTTAATCAGGTTAAGCTTCTCCTACTTATACAAGTTATCAACTGAATAAATTCAAGTTCACATCAAAGCAAAACACATAATAGATCTCTACCAATTCAGATCTAGAATAAGCACATGCACACATAGACAAAGTGACACAGTTATTTCTGGACAAACTGTCCCCGGAAAAACCCAATGTGGGAAAACCGGTCTTTGGCTGCTAGAGGTCTCTATTATTAAGAATATTTTTGAATACACAACTCTGGGTTCCAGATCTGGAAAACCCTACAGAGAAAACTCTAGATCTGCAGCTCCTGGCTGATCTAAGACCAAAAATACTGACTGATCCACACCCTCAAACGAAATTTACAGAACTCAGCCAGATCCAGGCATAGAAACCCCAGCGCTGCCCCTGAAAGACACTGCTGCTGTCTACTATTGCTGCTGTTGCCTTCCTCTGCGCTGTCCTTGCTGATCTCTTCTCTACTTCTTGTGTATTCTAGACCCCGGGATCAGATCATCCCCTTGGTCTAAATTCCCCTCTTTGCAACTGAAACACTTCTGAGAATTCTTAGCAACCCTGCCCTAGAATCTCAGCTTAGCTTCAGTGCTCTGCCTCGTTGTGTCTTTACAAATGACCCCAAGCCTTTCCTTTATACTTTTCTCGCTGACAAATCAACGACCAAGATTAGATCTTTAATCAATGGCTAAGATTAAAAGAAAACTTGATCCGTGTGACTTAAGACAATTTTATCACATGTTTAATTAAATTCACTTTAATTATTTTATTTTCCTAAGTTTTAACTTAGGAAATACAATAAAATAATTAATTAATTTAATATCTCCTAAACTAGATGAAATTTCCCAAATCCATTTCTGGGTCTTATAGATCAGGTGAACTCTAGTCCTTCCTCAAAATTTGGGACCTAGAGCACAACTGATGCTACCCCAAATACACAAAATCTCAACAGTCACTACGCTGCCTTTGCGTCATAACTCGTAGGTGTTGATTTCTATAGCATCGGGAAGTGTTCTAAATCTCATTTTTGGTAGAGGCTTGGACAACAGTTATCCAGAGAGCCCATAAATCGTTTGTCGAAATTCCACTCGGATATGACTTAATGAAAATAATTAATTATTTTAATGCAGACCCTAAGTTTAAACTTAGGGAAATTAAATAATTAAAGGGTATTAATAGAGCAGAGTGTGAATCTTCTAGAAAACGAAGATCAAGTCATCTTTTAATCTGAGCCATTGATTAACGATATAATCTTGGCTGTTGATTCATCAATGAGAAGACTATAAGAAGAGACTTGAGGGCCATTTGGAAGTTAAGCCAGGGGACACTCTCAGTACCCGAAGGAAATCGATTCTGAAGCAAGAGAATTCGATTTCAGTGGGTGAGATTGTAGAGGCAGGGTTGCGGAAGCAGAAGGAGGAGGAAGGAGTCAGTTATCGATAAGCAAAATCTAGGAGGATGAAGGGAAGGGTGAGCTGATCAGCAGTTTGAACCCCTCCATGCAGAATCACACAGTCCAAGGAGAGACTGCGCAAAGCTCTCATGCTGGATGACGCAGAGGGTGAAGGAGGTCACCTCGAGGGTCTGAAATTTGTCTGGAGGTTCCAGAAAATTTAGGCAGGTGTTTGCTAATTTTCTCTGCTCATTAGACCCTTGTAAATGTACTTTCCATTTCTGAAGATAAATACAAAACCCTCATCTGCTACACCGGTTTTTCCATATTGGGTTTTTCCGGGGACAATTGTCCAAAAATAACTGTGTTCATATGGTTGTTTCTATTGTGCTACTTGTGTAATTTATCTTTCAGTTCTTATGCTCTTGATGTTAGTGAAGATCTGCAATGTGTTTATTTTAGAATTTACTGAAGCATTCATAAATAACTTATCTCATAAGTAGGATAAATAAACCAAGTATTGCAGAAATATTTTCCTTCTTGAAAATTACACAGTAGGGACTGCGTCACTCCTTTGGCTGATCGATTTTTTCGCTGGATGCTCAGATCTCTGACCCTCTGGTCTCACACCCCGGCTCCCGGCACTAGATCTGGACTACTTCTCAGCAAAACTGCGAATCTCCTCTCAGGCTCTGCGCTGCCTCAGTGTGGCTCTGCGCTGCCCAACGTGGCTCTACGTTGCCTCTCTGGATCTCACTCTGCCTTCTCTATTCTGTATTCATCGGATCAGGAAATCACTGCAAGAAATCAACTCGATCACTCCTGCCCGTCACTGTAAGAAATCAACTCGATCACTCCTTCGACAACCGCTGCACTGCTCTCTTGATAATTTGATTTATAGATCTCTCACTTGATGTGTTCTCCAAGTGCCCATTGAGCTCCTTCTTATAATCTTCTCGTTGAACAATCAACAGCCTAGATTAGATCCTAATCAGTGGCTTAGATCACCTTGACTTGATCTCTGTCTTTTTCTAGAAGATTTAGACCTAGTTTAATTAATACCCTTTAATTATTTTAATTTCCTAAGTTTAGACTTAGGCATCCATTAAAAATAATTAATTATTTTAATTAAACCTTCTCCTAGTGGAATTTTCCAAAACTATTTTTGGGTCTTGGAGAATGCATGTCCTAGCCTCCCTGCAAATTCTTGAGGCTAGAGTACATTCAATGCTACCAAAAATCAACAAATGAGATTCGATGAGTTCATATATATAGGCATCATGTGAGGGAAAATTAGCCGTAGTAGGCCAACATGATGTCCTCCTTGAAGCCAACTTGTATGGCTATATGAGTTGACTTGTAGGGGATTAAAAAGTAAATTCTTCTTGATATTATTGCAATGAAAAATGCCGACCATAGCTACATTATTCTTCAACTCCCCCTCTTAGTTAAGGAGGTAGTTTTTCATTCTCTCTCAAGATCAATCTTCCCGACCAATCCGTAGGTCTCATGGCCCACAGCCTAAGGAAGCAAACACAATCCAAGTTTCTCTCTCTCGAACTCATCATAAGGAAAAATACATAACATCCATCTCAAAACATCTCCTCGACCACAGGGTCTTATGGCACACAACCTAAGGGAGTAACCCACAAAGCATCTCTCGAACGACAATGTCTCACGACACAGCCTATAGGAGGAATCCATCAATACATCTCTCGGAGAACAATGTCTCATGACACACAGTGTACAACAGGAATCATGAATACATCTTCCAAACAACAATGTATCACAGCACAACCTGTTAGAAAATCAGAAAGACAGAAAGATTCTCTTATTCTTGATAATTACTTGTGATGTTTCTTGTTATTACGATTCTTTATATCTTCTTTCTTTTAGTTCATCAAGCAATTACCAAAGCAGCATCACATAAAACAATAAACACTAGATGTAGGCACTATGCCACGAAAAAACCCCCCTCGAGGGGAAAACCCAGTCAAGAAATTCTCCCTTTCAATAGTATTCTTCAAGACTCTTCACCCTAGATAAAGACCAGACCTTCCCTCCACAACAAGTTAGCCTCCAGAATTTTGACCCCTTTCCAAATTCCAACAACTTCGACTAGGTAGTAGTTTCCAGCAACATGCAGTTTCCGGCAACAATGAAAATGGAAGACTTCGATCTCCCAATCCAGAGCACGAAATAGAGAGAAAGAGGCACCAAAATTTCGATTTTCTTCTTCTCCTTGGACTTCCCCAAACTTGCACTTCTTTTGGCTTCCCGACAACAAACTTCGTACCTTTCCTAGCTACAAGAGATATCTAACTTTTTGTGAGAGAGTGTGCTCCAAATGAATTTGATTTGCTTGTATTTATAGGCTCCATGTGAGGTCGAATTAGGGTCCTTAGGCCGACTTGATCTCTTCTAGGCCGACTTGGTGTGGAGGATATATAAATCATATTTGACTCAATACTAAACTTTTTACATGATTCAACAGCCCAAGAAGGGTCTCCTTAAAAGTACAATGACTCTATTGACTCGGAATAAATCCTAGAAGTCCTCAATGGGGACTTTGACCTAAAACAAGGTGACCCGAGCATGAAACCCATGCTTTAACAAGTCACAATAATAATGATAAACATTCTTTTCTTTATTCTTTTGACATGTACATTACAAGACGACTCAAATACATTAAATGAAGACTGAACCTAGTTACATTTTCCAAAACTCCCTCTTAACTAGGGATGTATTCATCATATACAATTACAATTGAAAATTTCATACTATATGAACAATGAAGAACTTTAGGCATCACAATGCCATGGGCTAGATTCCTGACCGGGGCAATCTATCCATTGGTCTCTTAACAATTTAGGCACCGCAATGCCGCAGACTAGATTCCTGACCAAGGCAATCTATCCGGGTGGGAATAATATGGACTCAAGCTTTCAGCCTCTATAGGTACCATCATGCTTACTTGCTAACCATCAACCCAGGGATCCAGGTGTGTATCCAAAATCAGAGCTCTTTAATCAACACAACCTTTCCAACTTTGGGACCTAGACATCAACACAAAGTGCCGGCCATATGTCCTCCTAGGCAATGCTTCACTCACAAAGCCTCATTACTCCTTGATCCAGCAAATCATGGATGACCAATCTCTCCCAATCAAACTGATTGGTAACCAACATGCTATTAAATCCTTCGAGAGATTTACGTGTACAAACACAACCCCAATCAATAATATACTTTCACATGTGTATAAACAAATACAAACCTCCGGTGTCTTTCAGACAACTTGATGTTGCTTCTCAACTTTTGATGGTAGGACTATCAACCGAATCTCTGACATAAGATTCCTTCGTCATACACTTTCCTTCTCCTACTTCTCATGTAGCAACATATCCTCCGAAATTCATTCTTCAATCAAAGCCAAGCTATGCCCTCCCTCTCAACCAGGGAGCATCTCTTTATCCAGACTCCCTCTTAATCTTAGGGAGATCTGTTCTATTCAGGCTTCCTTTTTTTCGTCATCAGAGAATATTTCGTGGCTTCCAACCATTTCATTAGAGTTATCATCATCCTCATCATACTTATCTATCAACATCATATTGAAGTTTGTGTACCTGCATAACTTAAATAGCAAGTAAAACCAAAACTATAGAAGCATGAAGTTAGGCATATCAGAATCACAGAAGCATTTTCAACTTTATAGTATATACATATCAGATACCCAAACTTAACTATAAACAAGAGACATATACTCTTCAACATCTTGCTAGGGACTTTTTCATAACAAATTTCATTCCATCTAGGGTTTCACAACATACAACAAACCCTAGAAACAATTCAAATAAATATAGATCTACAAGACATCTAACAACTTTCAGAATTCATATGTTATACTTTCCACCAGGGATTCATACAAATCCTAGATTTCATACAAAAGAATTAATCAAAGTCAATCACAACTTAGTGATTAACATAAACATCTTCCACTAGGGTTAGTTGCAAACTCTAGATTTTCAATCAACCATCAAAACTCGGATTTCAACAATCTTACACAAATCTCAATTCATCATAGATTTTCACTTCTACTAAGGTTCAAATTCAAAACTCTAGAATTTCATTTTCACAACTTCAATAGTCATTATATAAATAGATCTCAGATTGTTACATCACACATACTAGAGAATTTAACTACTACAAGGGTTTAGCTACAAAACCCTAGATTTATAGAACATCATCCTAGACCATCAAACTTTGACTAGGGCTTATTTCCAAACCCTAAGACTCATGAGCATTAACACTTAGGTTAACACATATATCTAGGAATTCATCAACATATCATAAGCACATCATATGTCAGGCAATGTTAAAATGTTAGACATATACCAAACTAGACCAAGCTAGGGTTTCAACCAATGGACACATGCCTAGGGTTTCATTCCTAGGACTCTATAGCAAGGGTTTTTCTTATAGACCCAACAAACCCTAAAGATCTAGGGTTTCATAACATTGCAAAGTAAACCTTACTATTCCAAAAATTTCAAAGGTTTGGGATTTCAGACAAACATCATTCACCCCTAACAAGTTAGGTTTTCATGATCATACCGAAATCCCAAACATGACATCATCAACGAAAACTTCAAATAACATTTCACAATAACCCTAAGCAGTTTAGGGTTTCAGACATTCACATTAGCTTACCCTTAGGTTAGGGTTTTCTAGAGAACCTATCTAGGGTTCTATAAAATCAATTAAGAATGTAGAGGGGTAGATTTTGTGAAAATTTCTGAATGTTACTTTTTGCAGAAATCTACTGTTAGATCTGGTTATACTTCTCCTACTTAACAAGTTATTAATGTTGAAATCTTCAAATTAATATCGAAGTAAACACATAACAGACTTTCACCAATTCAGATCTAAAACAGAAAAGTACATGCACAATAGACATAGTGACACAAGATTTTCTGGACAACTGTCCCCAGAAAAACCTAATGCGGGAAAACCGGTCTTCTGGCTGCTGGAGGGTTTATATTATAAAGTAGTTTTCTGAATACAACAAATCTGGGCACCACACTGGTTAACCCGACAGAGAAAAAATAGATTTGCAGCTAACCTGATGTTCTGAAGCCAAAACCTTAACTGATCGACACCCTCAAACGAGATTTACAAGACTCGGCCAAATCTGGCCCTAGAAGCCCCAGTGTTGCCCCTGAAGCCCCTGCGTTAGCCTAGACAGCCTTTGCGCTGGCCTGGGGAGGGCTGCGTAACCCCAAAATGGGTGATGCAGACCTTATGTTGCCCATGAGGGTCTCTCCGTAACCCAGATGGGTCTCCTGCTGCCCAACGCTGCCCCAGAAGGGACTGCGTAGCATTTGCGTAGCTGAAGTTGCCTCTGCGCTGCACAACTGCTGCCCTCTCTGCTGCTGCTGCCTCTGCTTTTCTGTGTTGCCTCTCGTCACTGCACTATGCCTCTTGTTGATTCTAGGCACTGGGATCAGACCATCCCCTTTGCCTAAACTACCCTAGAACTTCAGCTTAGTCCCAGTGCTCTGCCTCCATGTGTGTGTTCTAAATGACCCCAAGCCTTTCTTTTATATTTGTCTCATTGGGAAACCAACGACCATGATCAGATTTTGAATCAATGTTTAAGATTAAAAGAAAGCTTGATCTGTGTGACTTAAGACAATTTCATCACATGTTTTAATTAATTACCTTTAATAATTTAATTTTCCTATGTTAGACTTAGGGTCCATAATTAAAATTATTAATTAATTAATTATCTCCCAAACTGGATGAAATTTCCCAAATCCCTTTCTGGGTCTTGGAGATCTCATGTACTCTAGTCCCTCCACAAATTTTGGGAGCTAGAGCACATCCGATGCTACCCCAACACTCAAGAAAACTCAACAGATTTATGGAGAGATGAATCTCCCTAAACAAGAATCTCTATGATTCAAGATAGCTAGACATAATGATGTTAGTAATAGATTGTCCAATGAATAAACATTTATTATAAAGAAATCAATGTTTTTAAAGCATACCTTTGTTTCTTGACAAACCTTGTCTTGAGAGATCCTCCTTCATACTCCTTGAGAATATAGCAGATGTTTTCCTAATCAAGACAATTGAGGGAGAAAGGTGATTAGTATTAATATAATCAAAACTTAAAATTTAAGTACATGAAACCAAAAAACTGAAAGGAAATGAGATACTTATCTTTGGGAGTTGTTGAGATCTCCATCCAAAGCTTGAGGGATACCTATAAACTTATAAAAACAATACAATTTCTTTTCCAAAAATATGTTAAAAACCTATAAATTCTAAAACATCAAAAATATAAAATAAGATATCTAAGGCTACAAGCAAAGGACTTAGTAGTGTAAGTCCCTAATGTTAGATTCTTCGGGCTTGACTTTCTTTGGGTCTTCTTCTTCAACAATGTTGGCTTGATCTCTTTCTCTCTTCTTGTTTCTCGGATTTCAGGGACAATCACTCCTATAGTGGCCCATCTCATGGCATTGATAACATTCTACTTTAGACATGTCAACTTTCTTCCTTGGTCCTTTCGATTTCTTTCCTTAATGTTGAGCAATGTAGGCATTTGATACTCCTTCAGGATTGGCATATAATAAGATCCTTAATTATTGTTGACTGCAGGCAATCCATAGTTCTTCAAAGGCAGGAGCTACCTTCTAACTGTTAAGTCCTGCAACAAATTCACCCCAAGTAGGTGGCAATCCTAATAGAGCAGTGATCACAAGTTCTTTGTCTGGAACAATTTCATCAATGGCCAAAGGATCATCCCTAATTCTTGCTATCTTCACAAAGGAGGCCATTGTGTCTTCTTTAGTCATCTTTGTAGTCCTTAGCTCATTCTTCAAACTTGCTACTTGACCAATGTTCTTAATAGTGAATAACTTCGACAAGGCTTCATACATTTCCTGAGCATGGTCGATGTGGCTATGAATGGGACAAGGTTTTCCTTTATTCCTTCTACCATTAGAGTCATGGCCACCAATTCTAGTTCCCTGAATTTCACTTTGTCACCATCACTGGAATCCTCTGTAGGCTTCTTTACTTTTCCTTTGACCAAGTTCAGTACCTTATTTTTTCAAGGATGAGGTCAATTCCCTTCTTCTAGGACCTGTAGTTTGAGGCTCATTCAAGTTTGTTTTCTCCCTTGATTGCGTTAGACATCTTCCTAGAGTGTAGTAGATTCCTTCCCTCAGATGATCCTTTGAATGGTTCCTTGATTAAGTGCTGAAGACTGCCTTTTTCTTCCTTCTTTCACCAAATCTCTGAAAATATGTTAGAAAATCAGAAAGGCAGAAAGATTTTCTTATTCTTGATAATTACTTGTGATGTTTCTTGTTATTGCGGTTATTTATATCTTCTTTCTTTTAGTTCATCAAGCAATTACCAAAGTAACAACACATAAAACAATAGATACCAGATGTAGGCACTATGCTAGGGAAAAACCCGCCTCGAGGGGAAAATCCAGTCAAGAAATTCTTCCTTTCAATAGTATTTTTTGAGACTCTTCACCCTAGACAAAGACCAGACCTTCCCTCCACACCAAGTGAGCCTCCAAAATTTCGATCCCTTTCTAGCAACTTCGACTAGGCAACAATTTTTGGCAACATGCAGTTTCCGGCAACAATGAAACTTGGAAGACTTCGATCTCCCAATCCAGAGCACGAAATAGAGAGAGACACCAAAATTTTGATTTTCTTCTTCTCCTTGGACTTCCCCAAACTCGCACTTCTTTTGGCTTCTCGACAACAGACTTCGTACTTTTCCCAACTACAAGTGATATCAAACTTCTTGTGAGAGAGTGTGCTCCAAATGAATTCGATTTTCTTGTATTTATAGGCTCCATGTGAGGTCGAATTAGGGTCCTTAGGCCGACTTGATCTCTTTTATCCCGACTTGGTGTGGAGGATATATAAATCATATTTGACTCAATACTAAACATTTTTACATGATTCAAAAGCCCAAGAAGGGTCTCCTTAAAAGTACAATGACACTATAGAATAAATCTTAAAAGTCCTCAACGGGGACTTTGAACTAAAACAAGGTGACCCAAGCATGAAATCCATGCTTTAATAAGTCACAATAATAATGATAAAAATTATTTTCTTTATTCTTTTGACAAGTACATTACAAGATGACTCGAATACATTAAATGAAGACCGAACCTAGTTACATTTTCCAACACAACCTACACGAGAAATCCATCAATACATCTCTTGGACAACAATGTCTTACAAGACACAACCTTAAGGAGAAATCATCAATACATCTCCCTGACAACAATGTCTCATGGCACATAGCCTATAGGAGGAATCATCAATACATCTCGCGAACAACTATGTCTCATGGCACACCACCTATTGGAGTAATCCATCAATACATCTCGCAGAAAACAATGTCTCACGACACACAACGTACATGAGGAATCATCAATACATCCCTTGGACAACAATGTTTCACACCACACAACCTATGGGAGGAATCCATCAATACATCTCCCGGACAAAAATGTCTCATAGTACACAACCTACAGGAGGAATCATCAATACATTTCCCAGATAACAATGTCTCACGACACACAACTTACAAGAGGAATCATCAATACATCTCCCAAATAACAATGTCTCATGACACACAACCTACAAGAAGAATCATCAATACATCTCTTGGACAACAATGTCTCACGACACAACCTATGGGAGGAATCCATTAGTCCATGCTATGTCATCAGTGTTCCCTTTTTAGGGGGATTCTTTGTCATTCTGGTTTCTTCATATAAACATCAACAACCAGTTCAACATCAGAAATGTAGCCATGGTTCAACACATTCAATTGTTCATTCAACTTCAGCCAAGGCTCTTCTCGGAAGCAAACATCAACAACTATCAACAGACAATAGTAGACCTTAGTAGTGGCTTCTCATAGAAGCAATCATCGACAACCAGTAGACAATAATTGGCTTCTCACAGAGGCGAATGTTAGTATCCATAGTCAAATCCAGCGATAATAAGTGGCTTCTTACAGAAGCAGGCATCAAAAACCATAGTAGAATCCAACAGACCATAATCGAATATGACAAATAACAATAAACTTCAGTAGATAGATCAATGAACCAATCAGTGAACAAATCAAGTCAACATCAAAGTCTTGCAACTTCAAATTATTTATTAGGGAGATATTGATGGACCTATAGTCCATTATACCAAGATATCACCAGGGTCATGTCAAAAGCAACTCCCTCTCAAACAAAAGTCCTCTACATAGCAAAAAAAATCACGAGTTCATCTTTAGCATATTTAGATCAACATCGGTCTTCAAAACTTCTAGTCATATTCATAGAGACGTGCTTCAATCAGGCTAATCTTGTCTGCTCCCTCTGAGTACAGAGCTATTTCGAGTCTTCTCATCATATTGTTCTTTTGTCATTTCCAACAATTGCCACACCTTGGCAGTCTCCATTATGCGCCTGCAATCCTCACTAGGAGGCTACGAAGAACAAGAACAACCAAGCAAGCCAAGAGACTCATAATGAAATAATCGAGATAATACTTATCTTTTGAGAGTGTTTCAAATCCCTCTTGATCTTAGCCTTCTCAGATCGAGTCAATCTCATTACGTCATCAAGGAGCCCATATCATCATCATCACCAAGGAGTCTACGTCATTATAAAATCATCATCATCATCATCAAGGAGTTTACATTATCGTCATCAAGGAGTCTACATCATCATCGAGTCTATAACTTCATCATCATCAAGTAGTCTTGTTCATATCACCAAAGGCTCCACATCATCTATATTATTAGGGAGTCCATATCATCATCAAGTAAAAATAATTATCATCAATATCATCAACAAGTCCACATCATCATGTCATCAACGAGTCTACATTATCATCAAGGAGTCTAGTCCAATTCATCATCAACGAGTCCATGTCATCAATGAGTCCACATTATCATCATCAACATTATCATTGAGTCCGTGTCATCAATGAGTCCATGTCATCAATGAGTCCACATTATCATCAAGGAGTCTAGTCCAATTCATTATCAACGAGTCCACATCATCATCATCATTAAGGAATAAGCATCAAAGGGTAAGGAGTCCAATCATATTATCCACATCACATCATACATCATTTTCAGCAAGGAGTACTTATCATCATCAACAAGGAGTGCACATCATCAACAACATAGAATACACATCATTCATCATTAAAGGAGTCCACGTCACCATCCTCAAGGTATCCATATCATCGTACACATTATCAGGATGTCCATATCATCATCAAAGAGTTCACAACATCAAAGAGTCCACATTATCATCGAGTCTATATCTTGTCCAATTCATCGTCAACGAGTTCATGTCATCAACAATTCCATGTAGTCAACAAGTCCATGTCATTAATGAATCCTGTCATCATCAAAGAGTTCTCATCATCATCATGAATCCATATCATCAATATTATCATCAAGAGTCTTTATCAACATCAGTGAGTCCACATCATGAGTTCATACTACCAACATGCCTACATCCTTTTCAACTCTCTCTTAATCTTTGAGTCTAGTCATCCTTTCACATCATCAAAGAGTTCATATCATTATCATATCATTATTAAGGAATCTATACTGTCGTCAAGAATTCCACAATATTAGTAAAGCAAAAACAAAGCGCAAAAATACCTATCTTTTTAGATCATGACAACTCCCTCTAAATTCCTTTGCATGTTTTGTCCCCATATTGCAACAAGGTTCTGCTTCATGAACTAATTATCATGTCTATCAGGGTTCTTACAATTTCTTCGTTCCATCATGCTCATCATCATCTTGCTTCCTTCATAGTGTATCTACAATTTTTCATTGACAAGTACAACCAAGCGAAATATACAAAAACAAGAACATGATGTCAATTCTGACAACGTAGGGTTTTTATGATTTCTCAAAAGTGTGCTTCTAGGGTTTTAGATACAAACCCTAAAAATCCCATGACCTATCCCTTACATGGTTTTGAATTTTAGCGGAAACATCCAACCCTAGGGATTTGACTTTCAAACCGTAGGATTATTTTTTTAGTTCAACCCTTGCTAGGATTTTACCACATTCCCTAGATTACCCTTTAAAAATTTAGATCTTGCAAACCCTAGATATTAATTTCCAAAAATCTAGGGTTTCTTGAGAGGGAACAATCAATTAGGGTTATGGTTTTCACTATTCTAGTGTTTTCCAATCCAAATCCCATTAAGGGTTTATGAACCCTGGATACCAAAAACCTTTAAAAGAAAAATAAGATCTATAAACCCTAGATTCTTATAAAGCAAAGTAAGTTGTAAAACCCTAACTTGAAACAAAATTGTACATACCTCTTCGCCTCTACTTTACCTTATGTCCTTTTGCAAGGACCATTCTTCAAGGACATGCTTCACAACGTCTTTCTCTCACAAAATAATGTAGAAATATTTGACACGAGCATAGAGATCATACCGAGTTATTGTAATGGATGCGGGCTACAAAGCCATGTATTAAATCATGCCAGTATGATGACCCGAGGTCTTCAATATAGTGCTATTCGATCATTATTGTTACAACTTCATACTTTGATCTTCACTTTCATTTGAATTACTATAATCTTCTTCACAGAGATAGATCAAATTTTTATAACAGAACTCAGATCTCAGTAGCCCTAACCCAGGAATTCATAGCACATATAGGATCTTGATATTTAGGGGGCTTGGACCACAAAATTACTGGTAAATTCGTCCTCTGTACTGCTCAAATCTTTGATTTTCTAGCTTTGATACCATGTTGAAATTCTAGTGATGCAATGACTAGAATAGTTTTTCTTTATACCTTAGTCAACAAGTAGCTAAACATGAAAAACTTCAACCATTAATTCTTTAACAAGAGCAGTAAATAGTGATCACAATTGAAAATGAACAATAAACAATAAGTAAGAGACAAGAGACACCAAGATTAGGCTCACAACTAGGGAAAATCCCACAAGGGGAAAGCCCAAAATTCTTTCCATATGAGAGAGAGATTCTATCCATCAATAGTACATCAGAATGTTCCAACAAATCCAAATTAGTCATCAATGAAAGTATGCTCATTAGAGAGATAAACCACTTATGTCTAATAAAGAAGGTATCCATAGAAAGGCTGTAACTTAGGCCTATAGCTACTATTATAGATGGCCAAAATTCTCAATGTAGTCACCATAGAAGATGCCAACGAACTGTCCAAAAAATTCAGGCCAAAACCCTCGGTCAGTTTCAAAAGAATGTCATATCAAAGGAGCGAGCTTCCAATCAGGTTCTTTTGTAGAATTCAGCCCTAAAAGATGAACAAAACATATGCTGAATGGAGCCGAAGTATCCCAAGACAAGAGTAGTCAACAAAGGAGTCAAAGTAGATGTAATGAAACCCTTATTTGTCCTTCGCATGTGTAAACAAGCTCTAAGATTGTAGACAGAATTGAGTTGATGATTGTGGACAAAATGAGAGTCGATGAGCTCATATATATAGGCATCATGTGAGGGAAAATTAGCCCTGGTAAGTTGACATGATGTCCTTCTTGAAGCCAACTTGTAGGGCTATTTGAGCGACTTGCAGGAGATTAAAAATTAAATTCTTCTTGATATTATTGCAATGAAAAATGCCGACCATAGCTATATTATTCTTCAACAACTATTTACATAGCTAAATTATTAATTAATTTTTACACAACTATTTACCATGGAAAACCCTAGTGTGGGGAAAAACTTGCAAAGAGGGATTTTATTAGATTCCAGGAAAATATTACTGCAGTAGTACCAGAGATATTATAGGCAATCAACAACCCCAGAAATAAGTCCTTCCCTTTTGCTTGGTACGGCCTCTTTCCACAGCAGTGCATGGTCCCTTTCCATGTGAAAATTCTTTGAAATGCAACAACTGGAAATTATTCTTCTAATTGGTTAATTATTAAGCAATTTATTTGTTACAGCAAACAACGAATAATTCACACTGTAATTCTTCACAAATTAAAATTATGCTGTGGAAATAAAATATGCAGAATTGAGAAATTTAGAGCAATCACACACACAATTTGACACTGTTAATTTTGGACAATTGTCTCCGGAAAAACCCAATGTGGGAAAACCAGTGCAATAGATGAGGGTTTTTATTATTATGTAGCATTAAGTCTAAGTACAATAATTTGGATGCCAAACTGGCAATCCAATCTGAGAGAATCACTATCAAAATTCTTGTGTGGATTTTTCCTCACCCCACAGTTGATCTCAGCTCCTGAAACTGGCTCTCAACAATTCGCACTTCCTTTTGCGTCAATCTCTGCGTAGTGCTTGCGCAGGATTTTCTGTTGCTGCCTTCAGAAACTCCTGAAATTTGTAGCTTTGCTTCTCTTTGGATCTGGAACTGATTCACCGACCATCAAAATCCCGACCACTAGCTATTGAATTGACTGCTCCTCCAGCTAGATCGAACTGCTTTGTGGCTATTTCCTACGCAGTCCCTCTGGACAAACTCGCACTCCCTCAATCAGACTCTTTCGGCACTAGAAGCCTCCACTGAAATACTGCCTCACTCCTTTACCACCTGCTACTCGATCTCTGGCTTGAATCCTCCTGCTGAATCACTCTGCTAATGGAAAATCGATTTGCCTAGATCACTGAGTATCTGCAACTGGTGTCTTCTTCTCCAACCCCATCAACCTCCTCTTATAATCTCTAGTTGGATCACCAACGACCATGATTAAATCCTTATCGATGGCTGAGATCATATCTAAGTCGATTCATGTGAGTTTCTAGAGAATTCTCACCTTTCTCAATTAATTCCTATTAATTAATCGACTTTCGTAAGTTAGACTTAGGAAATTTTTAATTATTGATCAATTAATTTAATTGAGCTGTCTCTAGGTGAAATTTCCAAAACTGATTTTTGAGTTTTGGAGATCTCCTGTGTTTTAGCCTCTCCACAAAGTTTGAGACTAGAACACCATTCGATGCTCCAAAACCTGAACACTCCCTCTTAGCTAGGAAGGTGTTCTAGTGCTGCACTACAACAACACTCTGTCTCTGCATCATCCTCTCATACATGCCGCTGATGTCTGACAATTGTAGCTTCCTGCCACTGTCCATCAACCATTGTGCTAACTCTGATTCCTCTGAACCATGCTGCATCAGTGTTGCTTCTGACACTACACTGTACAATCTGTACTGCTTCCAACTTTGCAAATGCATTGCAACCCAACAAACACTCCCTCCCACTGTTGTTGCTGTTGTTGTAACTAAGAAGTATCTAAATCAACTGTGTGTTTGTGCTGCTACTGTCTCTCGAGGCTCTGACTACTACTAGCCTCTACAATGTCCACTAGGAAATCTTCACTGCTATTGACTCTGCATTGTGCCTTCTGCACTGCTATCAACATTGCTCTGCGCCCCTTAGCATTGGATTGCAACTAGTCTACAACTGTCACTATGGAACAGACTACACCAAATGACACTGATCCTCTTGCTACTGAATACTGTGGTCCCTTGTAGTGAAGGTATGGTCCTGCTGCAACAATTTGGAACTAATCTCTTTGTTGTATCTGCGCTGGACCCTACCTGAATTTCCGCAACTCTGGGACTAAAGCTCTACATCGCCCCACCTCTCTCCTAGAGGTATAGCTACACACATGGCGAAATCTTCCTCTAGCCTAGAGGAAATATTATCTATCTCTGCAGATGCTACCGCCTGATCTTGCTTCTCCTTCTTGTCCTTCTTCCTCTGAGGATACTAGGTACTGTAGTGGCTAAACTCGCTACACCTGAAGCACTTGATCTTGGACAAACCCTTCTTCTTCTTCTTCTCTCTGTGCAAGCCTTGTCCCTAACTAAGAATTTTTGCTTTCCCTTTCAATGCAAGGGCCGCATTTTCTTCCTCCTTCACACCCTTCGATCCTTTGCTGCTATTGCTGCTGATGGAGCTCTTTACTAGAGATCGCCTCATCTCCTCTTGTGTGAGATCTGCCCACCTCTGGTCCCATCCAAGCAACTGATCTCATCCCAAAGTCGTCCACTCCTCGGTGACATTGTTGAGGGCCAAACGCATAAGTTCTGTAGGTGGAGGCGAGTCTCCTACGGTTGCAAGCTCATCTCAGATATCCTAAATTCTGGTGAGATAAGGGGTGATGTCTTCACCCTTTTGCATTCAAACATTCCTCAACTTTTCCTTCTGGAACATCTTCCGCTGCTCAAAAGGATTATGATATAGTGTGGCAATAACATCCCACATTTCTTTGGCCGTATTCTTGACTGTAACGTGTGAGACTATATGACCTTGAACTCCATCGAGAATCAACCGCTTCATCTTGGCCATCTCCTTATTGTAACTCGCTAGCTTATCTTGATATGTAGGTATGGAAACAACGTTTTTTGCGTACTGCTTCAGACCATACTCAACTAGTAGGAATGCCATCTTGGCCTTCCAGATACAATAGTTCGGTGCACCCTCTAATCTGTCCTAATCTCGGAGTCTTGGTGAAGCCATCACGGCAAAAACTCGACTTGAGACGAAAATCTCCCTCTTTCACGTGCTTGGCTGCTAGCACTGCTATTCGTACTACTTCCCGGAGTTAGAAAATTTGTCTGCTTCTACTGCTTACTGCAACTGGAAATTTTGGATTTTGGAAACTAGAAACCCTTTGAGAGAAACTCCCTCTGTGTGTTCATTTTCTCTTCCTCTTCTACTCGAATCTGTGTTGAAATTCAACAAGAAAATGCACCCACAAAGGGTGTGGAATTTTGATGCACTAGGAATGTGGAAACTTGATTCATCATAATTTTGGCCGTGGAATGTGGGGCATCTAATTTATTTTTCCCTTAAATAAATTGGACAATAAATTGTAATTTCATCTCATAACAACTTGTATTAGTTAACAAAGTTATGATGACTGAGTTAGCTCAGGAAATTCGAGTTGAGGTTTAAGATGAGGCATGTAGAGGGATTCTAATATTTTGTGGGTCTAGTTGCAGTTGATGCATGGTGTGAGTGAGTTAACTCAACTTATCGAGTTATAATCAGTTTAACTAGTTCTAACTGAGAGATGAACTAGTGAGAGGTCAAGTGAATTAAATTATAATTAATTCACATGCAGTGATCAATCAGATAACTGATAATTCACTATAAATAGCTACATGCATGTCAGTTCTGAGAGAGACCCAGTTGAGACAAAGGTTAAAGGGAACATAACTATCAATTATATTTATAGAAAATTGCCCATGTGCAATTATAAAGTCATTGGGATGCCATAATGCATTGCGCAATTAAGGAAGACTATTTTTCCTATTTAATAGGGAGCTAATTCCGTAAGAATTGCATGAGCAAGGCAGGTTGAAGGAAGGCTGAGAATTGGCTAAGTACTAGACCGATTTTGCCTAGATCAGTGCGAGACAATAGGTAGAGTGCGGGAGATTCTTTTGAGCAAGAAAGCATTGTATTGTTTCATGATTCCTTGGCTTAATACACTATACAGATAACGGTATTTTTAGCAGTAGCTTTCCTCAAGCACATCTTGTGTTGTGTGATTGGTAGTGTTGTGCAGTAAAGCAGGGGGGTTGGTGAGCCGGGATATCGCTGAGTTATTGCACAGGAGGTTGGGTCATCTACACCACAGTGCTTTGAGGATCATGCAACAAATTTCTACAGGGCTTCCAAAGGGTACACTTGCGCAGAGAGACACATGAAAATGTTGTTCTACGGGGAAGTATACTAAGGACACCTTTCACAATAAGGAAAGCCGAGCAACGACAATCCTTGAGAGATTCATTCAGACGTGTGGACCGTTCTCAACAACTTCCACAACAAAGCACATGTATTATGTGATTTTTGTTGATGATTTTTCTAGAAAGTGTTGGATTTTCTTCATGCAGAAGAAAGATCAGACGTTCTCGAAGTTTTGTGAGTTCATAGCACTTGTAGACAAAGATACAGGGAAGAAGGTGAAGGCTCTGAGGAGCGACAATGGTGGTGGGTATATCTCTAATGAATTAAAGAACTTCTGCGCCATAGAAGGAGTTCAAAGAGAATTGATTTCACCTCATAACCCACAACAAAATGGGGTTGCAGAAAGAAAGAACAGAACAATTGTGGGAGAAACATGAGCTATGTTACATGATTAGGGCCTACCGTTGCATTTGTGGGCAAAGGCATGCAACACAACAATATTTGTGCTGAAATGTAGTCCTCATTGGATACTTGGCATGAGTACACCAAAGGAGGCTTTTTCAGGTAAGCGACTGAATGTGTTGTATTTTAAAATTATTTTGTTCATTTGTTTATTGCCATGTGACCAAAGATGCCAAGAAGAAGCTAGAACCAACAACAGAGGTTGAGATATTTGTGGGGGACAAAGATACTCCCCACAACTATCGGGTGTATTTGCCAGCACACAGGATGACAGTTGTTAGAAGATATGTGAAATTTGATGAGGAGAAGGACATGCGATTGTCCCTTGAGAGGGAGCTTGACTTGCATGCAGCGGAGGAACTCTTAGTTCTAAAGGATGAACCTCGGGATGTGGAGCAACCACAAGCAAAGGATCAGAGAGTGGAAGAAACCACTCATACAGAGCCATCTACCAGAAATGGTAGGAAGCGCACCAGAGAGGCTAACAGATTAGTGCTAGATGTGACAGAGAATGTGGGTACACCCACATCACAACGCAGGTAGAGAAGGTCCCCAGACAGCTATACGGGATGCATGGCTCTTATGAGTGAATGTATTGTGATAGAACCATCCTCTTTTGAGGAAGCAATGCAACAACCAATATGGGTTGATGCCATGGTTGAGGAGTATGACTCTATTATCAAGAACAATGCATGGGAAGTGGTCCTAGGACCAGTGGGGAAGTCAGTGATTGGATCCAGGTGGATCTATAAGGTGAAACAAGCAGCAGATGGGAGTGTGGAGAAATACAAGGCTAGATTTGTGGCTAGAGGGTTCTCACAGGTAGAGGGGATTGACTATGAGGAGATTTTTGCACCCGTTTCAAGGTACTCATCGATTAGATCCATCCTTGCACTCTCAGCGTAGATGGGATGGCAGAGACATCAGATGGATGTAAAGACAACTTTTCTCAATAGAATTATTGAGGAAGAAGTGTACATTGAGCAGCTAGAAGGTTTTGAGACCTTAGACAAGGAGTCACATGTGTGTAGACTCAAGA
Organism: Pinus albicaulis; assembly: GCA_034641835.2. NCBI lineage: Eukaryota > Viridiplantae > Streptophyta > Pinopsida > Pinales > Pinaceae > Pinus > Pinus albicaulis. The sequence goes on along the minus strand of CM076575.1, from coordinate 336,870,860 downwards.
GAGCATTGTATGGGCTGAAGCAAGCACTTTGTGCTTGGTACACCAGGATCTACAACTATTTCACCGGGTTGGGCTTCACAAAGAGTGAAGCGGATGCGAACCTATATTATATTGTGGTTTATGGTAAGCTTTTGATTATTGTACTTTATGTAGATGATCTGATACTGATAGGTGATGAGCAACTCATAACTTCTTTCAAAGAGGATCTTGCAAGAGAATTTGAGATGAAGGACATGGGGCTCTTGCATTATTTCCTTGGTTTGGAAATATGGCAAAGAGGTGGGGAGCTATTTGTATCTCAGGGCAAGTATGCCAAGGAGATTCTAAGGAAGTTCCACATGGAGGGCAACAAACCCATGGAGACTCCTCTTGCAGCAAACTAGAGAAAGGAGGATGCTACTTCAGGTGAAGTGGATGCTACTGTTTACAAGCAGCGTGTTGGTTCACTTATGTATTTGGTGAACACACGACCAGAGTCCAGGCATATGCTACGTAGTTAACCAACTTAGTCAAGCCATAGTTAAGCCAACCAAGCTCTTTTGGAAGGTAGGGAAGCATGTCTTGAGATATCTCAGAGGCATTACAAAGCATGGATTATGGTACAAACAGATAGAGGGAGTGAAGCTTCAAGGCTTCATCAATGCAGATTGGGCAAGAAATACATTAGACAGGAAGAGAACATCACGGGGCATCTTCAGCATAGGATCAACAACAATTTCTCGGTACAACAGGAAACAAAGATCAGTTGCACTCAATTCAACAGAGGCAGAGTACATGGCAGCTAGTCAGGCTGCATGTGAGGTCATCTAGATAAGGAAGATACTTGTTGGTTTGTTCGGTCATCAGATGGATCCGACGGTGATACATTGTGATAACCAGAGTTGCATCAAACTCTTGGTTAATCCGGTATTCCATGACAGGTCCAAGCATATTGATATCCGATATCACCATCTCAGATATTGTGTTCAAAGGCGCATTATGTTGTTGCAGTACATTCCCACAAAGGATCAGGATGCAGACATCTTGACGAAGGCACTGGCAAAGAGCAAATTCGAATACTATAGAGGCAGGATCGGGGTCGTTGATAATCCCATTCTTGTTGAGAGGGAGTGTTGAAATTCAACAAGAAAATGCACCCACAAAGGGTGTGGAATTTTGATGCACCAGGAATGTGGAAACTTGATGCATCAGAATTTTGGCCGTGGAATGTGGGGCGTCTAATTTATTTTTCCCTTAAATAAATTGGACAATAAATTGTAATTTCATCTGATAACAACTTGCATCAGTTAACTAAGTCATGATGACTGAGTTAGTTCAGGAAATTCGAGTTGAGGGTCTAAGATGAGGCATGTAGAGGGATTCTAATACTTTGGGGGTCTAGTTGCAGTTGATGCATCAATTGATGCATGGTGTGAGTGAATTAACTTAACTTTTTGAGTTATAATCAGTTTAACTAGTTCTAACTGAGAGATGAATTAGTGAGAGGTCAAGTGAATTAAATTAGAATTAATTCGCATGCATTGATCAATCAGATAACTGATAATTCACTATTAATAGCTGCATGCATGTAAGTTCTGAGAGAGACCCAGTTGAGACAAAGGTTAAAGGGAACATAACTATCAGCTGTATTTATAGAAAATTTCCCATGTGAAATTATAGAGTCATTGGGATGCCATGATGCATTGCGCAATCAAGGAAGGCTATTTTTCCTATTTAATAAGGAGCTAATTCCGTAGGAATTGCGTGAGCAAGGCAGACTGAAGGAAGGCTAAGAATTGGCTAAGTACTAGACCAATTTTGCCTAGATCAGTGTGAGATAATTGGTAGTGTGCGGGGTTTTCAGTGGTTGCCTTCCCCAAGAACATCTTGTGTTGTGCGATTGATTTACTTCTTTCTCTTACTTGCATGTGATTGAGCGATTCAGTATCTTGTTTTAGTACATCACAAGATCGGATTGAATCCATTGATAGAATTTCTACAATCTGCTCAATGATTCTATTGCACTGCTCTCCATAATTACTTTCTGGCTCTACCTCTGGATGTTGGAGCTTTGCTTTGAGCAATTCAAATTTTTCCTGCAACTCTGCAACTGGAAATCAAACTTCTGCTCTGCTACTCGCACTGCTTGGTTAGGCCTTGTGCGGACCCTGGAGAAATTGTGCTATTGCTCCCTCTGAACAACGAATATCTCCCTCTTCGTTTGTGAGCTACTGATTTGATAAAAATTGCTTTGATACCATGTGAAAATTCCTTGAAATGCAGCAACCAGAAATTATTCTTCTAACTGGTTAATTATTAAGCAGTTTATTTTCTACGACAAACAATGAATAATTCACACTGCAATTCATCCCCAATAAAAATGACATGAAAATAAAATATGCGGAATTGAGAAATTTAGAGCAGTCACACATAAATTGACACCGTTATTTTTGGACAAATGTCCCTGGAAAAACCCAATGTGGGAAAACAGGTGTAGCAGATGAGGGTTTTCATTATTATGCAGTAGTAAATCTGAGTACAATAATTTGGATGCTGAACTGACGATCCAATCTGAGAGAATCACTGGAAAAATTCTTTTGAGGATTTTTCCTCACTCCACCACTGATCTCAGCTCCCAAAACCGGCTCTCAGCAATTCACACTTCCTTTTGCGTCAACATCTGCGTAGTGCTTGTACAGGCTTTGTTGCCGCTACCTCCAGAAACTCCTGAAATCTGCAACTCTTCTTCTCTCTGGCTCTGGAACTGATTCACTGGCTCTCCTAATCAAAATCCTGGCCATCGGCTACTAATTGACTGCTCCTCCAGCTAGATCGAACTGCTGCTTGCGCAGTCCTTGTGTAGTGCCTCTAGGCAAACTCACAATCTCTCAATTTGATTCTTCCGACACTGGAAGCTTCCATCATAATACTGTCTCACTCCTCTGCCACCTGCTACTCGATCTCTGGCTCGAATCCTCCTGTTGAATCACTCTGCTACTAGAAAATCGATCTGCCTAGATCACTGATTATCTGCAATTGGTGTTTTCTTCTCTAACCCCATCGACCTCCTCATATAATCTCCAATTGGATCACCAACGACCACGATTAAATCCTTATCAATGGCTGAGATATTCTCTAAGTCGATCCATGTGAGTTTCTAGAGAATTCTCACCTTTCTCAGTTAATTCCTATTAATTAATTGACTTTTATAAGTTAGACTTAGAAATTTTTTAATTATCGATCAATTAATTTAATTGAGTTGTCTTTAGGTGGAATTTCCAAAAACAATTTATGGGTTTCGGAGATCTCTTGTGTTTTAGCCTCTCTACAAAGTTTGAGACTAAAACACCATCTGATGCTACAAAAACTAACATTCCACGGCCCAGGACTTGGCCTCTTTAGCAAAAAACTTGGCCTCTTTTCCTATTCACTCAGCCTATAGTATGACCCCTCTCCTCAGCTACTTGACTTTCCTATTTTTCATCAAAGTTGACCCTCTTCTCTCTCACTCAAAGTGATTTCGAAATTATTGTGTCCTTTAATCACTCATTCCAAGAATTTATAATTCTTCTAATGCCAAATACCATGGGTCATCATTTAGCGTAATTTTATATTAATTAATTAATTAGTTCAATGTACTTTTCCTAATTAAAACTTAGGAATAATTAAAACTGCTAAAATAAGTAATTATGAAGCTATCTTCTGCATGCCTAAACACAAAGCCTATGAATAGACACCTATCTGAGCTACAATTTTTAACACTCCCTCTTAGCAAGGAAGGTGTTCTTGTGTGAAAATTTATGAATCTTACACTTATGCAGAAATCTTTACTGTTAATCTGGTTATGCTCCTCCTACTTAGTTAAGTTATTAACTGAAATAAATTCAAGTTAAAATCGAAGCAAAACACATAACAGATCTTCACCAATTCAGATCTAGAACAAGTACATGCACACATAGACAAAGTGACACAGATATTTTCTGGACAAATAGTCCCCGGAAAAACCCAATGCGGGAAAACTGGTCTTCTGACTGCTGGAGGGTTTTATTATTAAGAATTTTCTGAATACAACAAATCTGGGTTCCAGATCTGGAAAACCCGACAGAGAAATAATAGATCTACAGCTCATTGGCTGTTCTAAAGCCAAAATAATGACTGATCCACACCCTCAAACGAAATTTACAGAACTCAGCCAAGATTAGGGCCTAGAAACCCCAGCGCTGCCCCTGAAGCCCCTGCATCAGCCTCTGAAGCCTGTACGTCCCTCAGCGCTGCTCCGGAAAGAGCTGCGTTACCCCAGACTGGGTGACGCAGTCCTTATGCTGCCCCTTAGGGTCTCTGCGTAACCCCTGAGGGCTTCCAGCTGAAAATCACGCTGTCCTTGAGGGACTGCGCAACACTTGCGTAGTAAAGTTGCAGCCCTCTTTGCTGCTTCTCTGTGCTGCCTCTCTGAGCTGATCTCTGCCTCTTGTTGATTCTAGACCCTGGGATCAGATCATCCCCTTGGCCTAAATTTACCTCTTTGCAGCTGAAACACTTCTAAGAATTCTTAGCAAACCCGCCCTAGAATATCAGCTTAGCTTCAGTGCTCTGCCTTTGTGTTTCTTTACAAATGACCCCAAGCCTTTCCTTTATACTTTTCTCGTTGGGAAACCAATTTTCTCGTTGGGAAACCAACGACCATGATCAGATCTTGAATCAATGGCTAAGATTAAAAGAAAGCTTGATTCGTGTGACTTAAGACAATTTCATCACATGTTTAATTAAATTCACTTCAATTATTTAAGTTCCCTAAGTTTTAACTTAGGAAATACATTAAAATAATTAATTAATTTAATATCTCCTAAACCAGATGAAATTTCCCAAATCCATTTCTGGGTCTTATAGATCAAGTGTACTCTATTCCTTCCTCAAAATTTGGGAGCTAGAGCATAACTGATGCCACCCCAAATACACAAAATCTCAACACTCCCTCTTATCATCAAGGGTGTGCTCTAGCAATACATCACACTATGTATTACAAGACTTTGAGTACTGGTTCTGTGCTGCTGAAGCTTGGCCTGCTGCCACTCAACTCTGCACTGCTGCTGCCATTCTGTACTGCTTCCCATGACTCTGCCACTGCCACTGCCACTGCCACTACCACCGCAACCTCTGTATTGCAGCTCCCTCTCAATATGCTGCATTTGTGCTGCTCATAGCATTGCCACTGCTGATCTGCTGCACTGCAACTTCAGTTGTTGAGAGAAACAACTGAATCTCCTTCCCAATCTTTGTCAGACAAGTCATATGGGCTTCATCCTCATCACTGAAGCTCCATAGGCTACAAATCTGTGCTGGCATCTGAAGGATGATGCACAACTACACCCTTGCACTACGTAAGCAGACTTCCTCTGCACTACTGAAGTCACATTAGCCCCTTGTGCTGAAATCTCTCACGCTTCTACTGCACTGCGCTGTCCCTCTGAAGCCTTCTGCGCTGCTGCAGCTCTGCATTGCATAAGCAGCTCTTCTCTACGCTGCTGAAGTCACATCAGCCTCTGCGTTGCTGAAGTTACATCAGCCTCTGCGCTGTTGAAGTCACATCAGCCTCTGCGCTGCTGCTGCTCTGCTGCTGCTCTGCGCTGCTCCTCCCAGTCTTCAGATCTGCCTCGGCTTCATCTGTGATCTATGCACCCACTGCTCCACTTGTCCCGCTACTGTCTTAAGGTTGCCGTAGCTCGCATGTGATCCCAGAGATGAGCTGCTCAAGGATCCCGCCCTAGACTATGTAGTCCCTCTACATATCCATGTCACCCCACCTTCGTGGTTCATGATCTCTCATGGTTGCATCATCTTCTGACCCATCATCTGCCACAACAACCTTGGAAGAAGAAGCTTCCTTGTCCTTTTTCTTCTAAGGAAAACTGCTGGCAAAATGTCCCATTTCGCCACACTGGAAGCACTTGATCTTTGAAAAACCTTTTTCTTCTTTTCCTTCTGCCTCTTTGATGCCATGGCTGTATCTTCTTCATCTTCCTTCTTCACTTTGTTCAATCCAGAGCTGTGCTGCTTCTTGGTGAATCTGTGGAGTTCTTCTTGATGCATAATTGACCACAAGCTGTCCCAATCTGGGAGGTCTGCTCTGCCTTTGGACAAAGGTTTCCCACTCATCTGTGATTGCATTGAGGGAAATCCTGATTATCACATCGTCTTCCACCTTAGCACCCATTCCATTCAATTGATCTCTGATTAACTGCAATCTGAAGAGAAAATGATCCATGTCTTCTCCCTTGGTCATCATGGGTGACCTCATCTGTGTCTCCAACAGCATCTTCCTTTGGACATATTTTCTCTCGTATAGGGGGATTAAGGCCTTTCACATCTCATTAGCTGTCTTCTTCTCAGCTAAGTGTGGTACAATATGGTCCTTAATTCCGTCCATGATCAATCGCTTGGCATGTCCAGCAGCTTCCTTATTCTTCTGAAGGAGATCTGGATCGGTCGGTGTGGCCAGAGTTTGCTCTGCATGGTCTCTAAGATTATATGCCTCAAGGACTATCAGGATCCGTGCCTTCCAAACTGAAAAGTTGTAGAGGCCATCCAATCTGTCCTGATCACGCAGTCCATGAGGAGCCATCTGCTCAGAAATGTGTCGGAACTTCCCTTTCTCTTTGCTAGAGAACTGGATCTAAGGCCCTTGGCGAAACATGCACCTTATGCTCCCTTTGACAGCTAATTTCCCTCGGAAATCTGCCAAATCAACAATGATTCAGCTCTCTTTGATCCTTTGATCAATCTGCAAGTTTCTTTTGTGAAAAACCCTAGATCTAGATTCCTACTATGACAAATCTGAATTACTTCTCCTATTATTTGATAATTATTTCATTACATTGAAATACCGAAGTAATTACTGAAGCAGTCTACACAAATAATGCTGCAGAATAAATCTAAGTGCTGAAACAATCTGAACAGAATACAATGAAAAACAACCACATTGACACAGTTATTTTTGGACTAAGTCCCCGAAAAAACCCAACTTGGGAAAATCGGTGCAACAGATCTGAGGGTTTGTATTATTAAGCAGCAGAATCTTGAATACAACTAGGGTGCCAACATCTGGCAAACCCTTTAGAGAAATCTAGACAACAAAGATAACTGTGAGATATGCCTCACTCAACAAGTCTCTGGCTAATAAAAAACAGCTCTGATGAAGCCCTCATTGCCTTTGCGTGATTGGTTACGCTGGATCTGCGTGAGCCTGCATAGGCAAGCTAGAGGGACTGCGTCACCCCTTCCTGTAGCTAATCTGAAGCTGGATCTTGGCCCTCTTTGCTCAGAACCCCAGCCTCTATCTTTCTTCGGACTGACTCCAAGAGACACTGCGCTGGCTCTGCGTGATTCTCTGCAGTAACTGCGTCACCCCTGCCAGAAACTGCGTTGTCTCTCTTCTGTGTTGATGCTGCCTCTCTCTGAAATGTATTCTTGGCCCTCATGACCAATCTCTGCTTCTGCCCCTCTCCGGATCTGATCACTGAATCAAATCACTTAGCAAACCCATCCCTAGTGATTTGTTCTTGATCAAAGAAAGCTGTGTCTTCTCACACAAATTCGAAAATGCTCAATAGCTCAAGTGTCAAGTGTCTTTCCATAGGCCCCTCACCCTCCTTATAATCTTTCATTGAATCTTCAACAACCAAGATTAAAACATAATCAAGGGCTAAGATTAACTTGAAGGTGATCCATGACTTTATCTAAAAGATTCACACTTGATTTAATTAATACACTTTAATTAATCAGTTTCCCTAAGTTTAGACTTAGGAAAACATTAAAAAATGATTAATTAATTTAATTAAATCATCTCTAAGTGGAATTTTCCAAAACCATTTCTGGGTTTTATGGAATACATGTGTCTTAGCCTATATACAAAATTACAAGGCTAAAGCACATTCGATGCTACCATAAATCAACACTCCCTCTTAGCGAGGAAAGTGCTCTAGCAAAACACCTCAATGTGTTGTTGATCTGACTTCTGTAACATCTTTGCTGTGTTGTTGATGCTCCTCACCAACACTGTACAAAAATGCTGCAACTGTACTACTATTGACTCTGCTTGCTGCTGCCAACTGCCACTGTACTACAACTCCCTCTAAATTCTGCAACCATGCTGCTGCACTGCGTGAACACTACTCTGCACTGCGCTGCTACTGCTTATCTGTTGCTGTTGCTGCTACTGTTGCTAATTGCAATAGAAAAACATCCGAAATTGGACAAGTAGATTTGCAACTGGAAAATAAGACTGACTGCTGCTAGTTTCTGAACTAGCTCTCTGAAAATACTGCGCTGTTGCTGCTCTGCACTGTGTGAGCACTGCTCTGCACTGCGCTGCCCCTCTATGCACTGCGCTGCTGCTGTTGCCTCTCTGTGCTGATCAGTCTCTAGTACTGCTAGTCACTATATCATCTCATCATCTTCGGTTGCAACTGTCCATCCTGCTACTGTCTTTAGGCTATTGTAGCTCACATGTGATCCAAGAGTTCGGAAATACTCAAGGATCCCGCCTTTTTGTAGATTTTGGATCTACAAATCCAAGTCAGCCCACTTCTCTCCTTTTGGAATATGAGCTAACATGGCACAATCTTTCTCTGCCTCAATCTTGGCAGCCTATGCATGTGGGTCTTCCTTCTCCTCTTTATTCTTTTTCTTAAGAGGACATTATGTGGCATAATGCCCCATTTCCCCACACCGGAAGCACTTGATCTTAGATAGATCTTTCTTCTTCTACTTCAGTTGGCCTTTTGATGCAAGGGCAATGTTGTCTTCTTCCTCCTTCTTGACCTTTGAACTGCTATATCCATCCACCAAGTGGATTTTCAGGAGATCTCTCCTCAACTCCTCTTGCTGTAATGCTGCCCACATTGCTTCCCATCCTGGAAGCTTTGCTCTGCCCAATATACTTTGGACGAAGACTTGATAATCTTCAGAAACAGAGTTCAGCGTGAGCCTTACTAGCTCTAAGTCTTTAGGAGTAGATCCTACTACAGACAGTTGATCTCGGTTCTCCTGAATCCGAGACAAGGAGTCAAAACGCTCTCCCTTCTTCATCTTGATATTTCGCATCTTCTCTTCAAGGTATATCTTCCACTGCTCGAAAGATCCTTGGTACAACTTTTCTAGCCCTACCCATATTTCTCTAGTAGTGTTTTTGGCTGCTATGTGAGGTACAACGTGATCCTTCACTCCATCTAGGATCAATCTCTTGGCTCTAGCCATATTCTTCTTGAACTGCCTCAGGTGTGTTGCATCAAGAGGTTCTGCAACTACGCTGTCTATGAGGGCTTTCAGATCGTGTTCATCAAGGAGAAATTCTATCCTTGATTTCCAGATAACATAGTTGGAGGCACCCTCCAATCTATCTTGGTCACGCAGTCTGTTGCTGGCCATCTCCTCAACTGTTGATACCTTGCTCTAATCCTCTGCTCAGCTTTGACTTACGTACTCCTTGTGGAGTAAGTCACTTTTTCTGCTGCTGCATGGGAAAAAAACTGAGTTTCTTTGAGTAAGAAACCCTCTGAGATCAAGAAATCCCCACCTGCGTTTTTCAGAATTTTCTGACGCTTATGCACCAGCTCTTACTGCTGTGCATTTACTACGTCCTTCAGCTACGCTGCTCTGCTACATTGCCTCTTCTGCACTTGAAAAAGCCTACCCCTCTGTCAACTCGCTTAGAGGGAACCTTTTCTGCACTGGAATGCCCTCCTGGCCTGGACAACGTAATTTTCTGGGAGGGTCTGCTGCTGCTTACGCAGATCCCAGACTCTACAACGCTGATCTACCGGTTCTCTTCGTTTCTCCTGCACTTCAGCTTAAATAAGCTCTGATACCATGTGAAAAATCCTAGATCTGGATTCCTACTGCGACAAATCTAAATTACTTCTCCTATTATTTGATAATTATTTCATTACATTGAAATACTGAAGTAATTACTGAAGCAGTCTACACAAATAATGTTGTGGAATAAATCTAAGTGATGAAACAATCTGAACAAAATACAATGAAAAACAACCACATTGACACAGTTATTTTTGGACTAAGTCCCCGGAAAAACCCAACTTGGGAAAACCGGTGCAGTAGATCTGAGGGTTTGTATTATTAAGTAGCAGAATCTTGAATACAACTAGGGTGCCAACATCCGACAAACCCTTTAGAGAAATCTAGATAGCAAAGATAACAATGAGATATACCTCACTCAGCAAGTCTTCGGCTAATCAAAAACAGCTCTGATGAAGCCCTCATTGCCTCTCGTGATTGCTTACGCTGGATCTGCGTAAGCCTACGTAGGCAAGCTAGAGGGACTGCGTCACCCCTTCCTGTAGCTGATCTGAAGCTGGATCTTGGCCCTCCTGGCTCAGAATCCCAACCTCTATCTTTCTCCGGACTGACTCCAAGAGCCACTGCGCTGGCTCTGCGTGATTCTCTGCAGTAATTGCATCACCCCTGCCAGAAACTGCGTTGTCTCTCTCCAGCATTGATGCTGCCTCTCTTTGAAATGTATTCTTGGCCCTCCTGACCAATCTCTGCTTCTTACCCTCTCCGGATCTGATCACTGAATCAAATCACTTAGCAAACCCAACCCTAGTGATTTGTTCTTGATAAAAAATAGCTGTGTCTTCTCACACAAATACGAAAATGCTGAATAGCTCAAGTGTCAAGTGTCTTTTCATAGGCTTCTCACCCTCCTTCTTATAATCTTTTATTGACTCTTTAATGGCCAAGATTAAAACATAATCAATGGCTAAGATTAACTTGGAGGTGATCCACGACTTTATCTAGAAGATTCACACTTGATTTAATTAATACACTTTAATTAATCAGTTTCCCTAAGTTTAGACTTAGGAAAACATTAAAAAACGAGTAATTAATTTAATTAAATCACCTCTAAGTGGAATTTTCCAAAACCATTCTGGGTTTTATGGAATACATGTGTCTTAGCCTATATACAAAATTACAAGGCTAAAGCACATCCGATGCTACCATAAATCAACATCTTTGGCTAGAAACTCTTTGAGAAGCTGATCTCCTCCCACTCTTTGTCACTTGTGCTTAGGCTAAAAATCTGAAAACTTCAGAAATTTAACCGCACCAGCACCTTCTGAATTTCGGCAGCTAATCTTCAGTCCTTTTTGGATCTGATAGATTCATATCTGCATCACACTTGCTGGCTTCAGACCAATCTAGCGCTGTTTCCGAGCTGCCTCTGCACAGTAATTGCATGGGCTTGCTAGGAGATAGCGTTAGACTGCGTCACCCTTCCCTCTACGTGAATTTGTCTCTAAAAACTGCACTGTCCCTTCAAATTTGCATTTTTGCTGCTTTTCCAGCTGCTTTCTGCAGCTAGAACCTTCAGTCTCTTGCTGGTGACCCTCCTAGATCTGCAATTTCTCTGATACCATGTTAAAATTTTGAATCTTACACTTATGCAGAAATCTTTACTGTTAATCTGGTTATGCTCCTCCTACTTAGATAAGTTAGTAACTGAAATAAATTCAAGTGAAAATCGAAGCAAAACACATAACAAATCTTCACCAATTCAGATCTAGAACAAGTACATGCACACATAGAATAGTCCATGGAAAAACCCAATGCGGGAAAACCGGTCTTCTGGTTGCTGGAGGGTTTTATTATTAAGAATTTTCTGAATACAACAAATTTGGGTTCCAGATCTGGGAACCCGACAGAGAAATAATAGATATACAGCTCACTGGTTGTTCTAAAGCCAAAATAATGACTGATCCACACCCTCAAACAGGATTTACATAACTCAGCCAAGATTAGGGCTTAGAAACCCCAACGCTATCCTTGAAGCCCCTGCGTTAGCCTCTGAAGCCTCTACATCCCTCAGCGCTACTCCGGAAAGGGCTGCGTTACCCCGGACTGGGTGACGTAGTCCTTACGCTGCCCCTTAGGGGTCTCTGCGTAACCCCTGAGGGCTTCTAGTTGAAAATCACACTGTCCTTGAGGGACTGCGCAACACCTGCGTAGCACAGTTGCTGCCCTCTCTGCTGCTGCTCTGCTGCTTCTCTGCGCTGCCTCTCTAAGCTGATCTCTGCCTCTTGCTGATTCTAGACCCTGGAATCAAATCATCCCCTTGGCCTAAACTCCCCTCTGCAACTGAAACACTTTTGAGAATTCTTAGCAAACCCGCTCTAGAATCTCAGCTTAGCTTCAATGCTCTGCCTCTGTGTTTCTTTACAAATGACCCCAAGCCTTTCCTTCATACTTTTCTCGTTGGGAAACCAACGGCCATGATCAGATCTTGAATCAATGGCTAAGATTAAAAGAAAGCTTGATCCGTGTGACTTAAGACAATTTCATCACATGTTTAATTAAATTCACTTAAATTATTTAAGTTTCCTAAGTTTTAACTTAGAAAATACATTAAAATAACTAATTAATTTAATATCTCCTAAACCAGATGAAATTTCCCAAATCCATTTATGGGTCTTGTAGATCAAGTGTACTCTAGTTCTTCCTCAAAATTTGGGAGCTAGAGCACAACTGATGCTACCCCAAATACACAAAATCTCAACATTCTGCACCACCTCCAACTTGTCCCTGAAGAAGACGAACTAACCTTTCATCAAGGCCTTCATGATTATGTCCGCAACCTGCTCATCTTTAGGTACATATTGTAGCTTCACCCTGCCTTTTTGTACACTGTCCTAGATGAAGTGATACTTGATGTGTATATGTTTTGACCTGTCGTGAAACACTAGATTTTCTGAGAGCTTGGTGCAACTCTGATTGTCACAATGTATCACGGTCGGCTCCAACTCCTGATTGAACAATCGCATGAGTAACTTATGAAGCTAAATGGCCTCACATGATGCCAAACTTGCTGCCATGTACTCAACCTCAGTAGAACTTAGTGCAACTGACTTTTGTTTCATGTCGAACCAAGAAATAACTCTAGATCCCAAGCTGAAACAACAACCTAAAGTACTTTTCTTGTCAAGTGTGTTGCCTGCCCAGTCAACATCCGAAAAACCCACTAGCTTTACTCCATCTCCCTGGACATTACTCAACCCATACTCCATTGTACCACACATATACATGAGTATGTGTTTTGCAGCCACTTAGTTCACTTGCTTTAGCTCAACCGTAAATTGACTTAAGTTTATTGACCGCAAAACATAGATCCGATCTGGTGTTGACCAAGTACACAAGATAGGCAATCAACTGCTTATGTAATATGGGGTCTGTTGCCGCAAAATCTAGCAAGCCTTCTAGAGGGAAGCCTTACAAGGTGTAAACTAGACCAAGAAGCAACAATGGGGTAGTGGCCCACTGTCACCACAGCCAAACCCCCTGCCGTTTTACGGATTTTCACCAGTGGGAGGAGTCTCGATAAGAAAGAGATCACAAACAAGCAATTCACTTCCTATAAAGAAGCCTAGAAATAAGGGGGCAAGACATAGGGCTTGGTGAATTTGATGATTGTCGGAGCAACTCACAGTCAAGGTTTAGGAGAAAAGCTCTCTTATGATGTATATTAGCTATGCCAAGGCTCACGAAACCTTCAAGGAAGTCCTTAAGTTGAGGGAAGAAAAACTAGGGTTTCCTCTTAGGGAAAACACCCAGGGAAAGAGAATTTATGGACTAAATTGGAGTGGATACCCACCAAAATGATAGGTTTTGTGGAAAATCCTATCCTCTCGATGTTTAGGCTTTCCAACCACCAAAATACCTCTACCCTAGAATTTCTCTCTAAGCCCTAGTTCTCTAGCCTAGCCTTGAAAGGACTGAAATTAAGAGAAGAAGAAAATGGATAAAATTGAGATATGACCACCAACCAAATGGACCAGTGCCTTGTTCCTTGGGAGTATGAGTCCTCAATGTGTTAGATCAACCAAAGAGCTTCTAAGGAGGCTGAAATTTCGATGCCCTAGCAAGCAAAATGCCAAGAATTACCTATGCAATGGAATATGGATTTTTCACAGGAGAGCTAACAAAGAGTTCACCATTAAGGACATTCATTTACACATTATCTATGAGTAATGCATGCAATAGATCATCTAGATTAGCATTCAATAAATATTCAGAAATTAGGGCACATTTGCAATTACTAGAATCAACAAAATTCCATACATTAGACATGTAGGAGATAAATGTTCAACATTTAGTTACACTTACAAGATAATATGCAAAGAATCCATTCCATTCATCCAAAGAATAGCTCCAAAGATAGACAAATAAACTCCAAATTTCAAAGTGCTTTAAGACTACTCCAAATTCTCCACAAAAGAAAACTGCGAATTGCTCAAGAGATCCGAAATTCCAAGTGTGATGATGATGAGAGATCACAAATGAATGTTCTCTAATATATATGTATGCTACTAATGCCCAATTTAGTGTACAAGCCCCTCAAATAATAAAATAATGGGCAATCACTAATGGAGGGCACAAGCCGACCTTGTAGCCAATGTAAAAGAAAAGATAAATCTCCAATAAGAAGGCTGAAATGCTGACGTCATGTTGTCATAGGTCCTTCTAAGGCATGCATTGAGCTCCTCTAGTGCCAAGACAAATGTAGAGGGCTCCTAAAATCAAGGTGTAAGGGTTGGCCCATAAATCTCTATGCAAATCATCCTGTAGCCCCCAAATGTTGGGTTTGGGGCGCAAAACTAGGTCTTATGGGTCTCCAAGTGATGAATAAGGCTGAATCTGCTCCAATGTTGACGACATTGAAGATGGTTCTAGCCCTCCCATGTCTCAAGGCATGATACAAACCTCATCTGGGCCCTGTATCATCTGCCACACCATGTAATTACTACTAAGCTGGCTAGGGGCATGCTGTCCATGTGCATCCTCTCATTAATAATAAAGCAAATGCAAGAATGTTGTGGGTGCTTAAGGTGCCCATGGCTATGAATGATGCTCTATAACTGTCTGGAGTCCCATGCCTCTCAACGCATAACTTGTGGGTGTCAATATGTCCCTCTAGAGGATGTGGAGCTCAATCAAGTTGCCCAAACCTATAAATGGAACCATCTGCCAATTAAACACAATATCCAGTGCTGAAACTTTCACAGTCATGTACATTAATCATTATTGCATCTATGTGAACCGAGCTTTAAAGAAATGGGCATAATAACACTTCATATGTGGTTTCTCTTTCAAAATTGAGGCCTTAGTCATGTAATGGTGTTACCTTCTTAAGTAGGAGTGGTTAATAGACGACCCTATTAAGTGTTCCCACCCCCTAAAGGGAAGTGACATGTCCTTGGTCCACCCTTCAATTGTTAGGTGCCATGTTGATAATGATGGAACGAAGGGGGAAAAGACTTCATGGCAAGTGGATCGACTATGGTGGAAAACCTCATTCTGGGTGTATAGATGTGAGGAGGGAGCAGTCGTCAATGCATGAGTTGCCTTGACCTTTGTTTTTCCACCCCTCTACATTGCCTTTTACTTTTTCTTGATTCTTCATTGTATTACTGCTCGTAGCTGAAGGAATAGTAGCTTTCTTTGTATGATGTATAACAGTTAATACCCCATTTATGATGGGGCAGTTCATCGCCCATCAGGGGTTGGGACATGCAAGGGTTCTTTGTCTTTTATGAGATAGGGCAACGTTGGCCCAGGAACTGGGTGATGGCCATATGAGAGAGCTAGAGCTTATGCTTGGCTTTTTCCCACCTTCTAATTTGTAAGTCCCGACCATCTTTTGCATTTTGATTTTTTTCTTTTGTTTTTCTTGTGGCCATCATATGCTCTTTCTTTTTCTTGTAGCTGCATCAACCTCCCAGGGTGCATTTCTAGGCCCTACCCAGGTATTAGGATGTGTGGGTGCCAAATCCCAATGAAGTTTGACCAATGGTCAATTGAACTCGAAGAAGGGAGGTGGAATAGGGGCTCATAATGTAAGATGGAAAGTGCTAAGTATGGAACAGGGATAGATGGGGCTACACTATCTTAATCAGGACTTCCCAAGTAATGCCTTCCTAAAGCCGTGGGAAATTAGGGGAGGTCCCATTCGACTAGGATTGAAAATTAACCCCCTATTTAAGTTGAGGGAACAAGACTATGACCAAGACCCTTCTTTCTTCCAAGTTACCCCATAATACATGTCAAAATGCCCAAACACAAACAAGAATAAGCACTCGACTGCAAAATGAATAAAGTACATTTTGATCATAAACCCAACTTCCAACATGCGTTCTTGGCAAATGGGCGAGGAGACATATGACCGATGTAAGTGGTAGAGGTATGAGGTCGCTGCCAAGGGCTGCTGGCTACTGGTTGCAAGAGATGAATAGGAGAAAAGTTTCTCCTAGGGGCCACCCACTTGCAAGAGATGAATAGGAGAAAAGTTTCTCCTAGGGGCCACCCACTTTTGGTGGGTAACAAGGTTCCACTGCCTTTGACTTGGAAGCAACAATTTTCTTCCAATTGGTCACTATTGGCGTAGCCATAGGCCTGCAATCTTGCATCCTGAATCACTTCATGATCTCCACAGCATACTTCCCTTGTTCAAGGAAGATTTATCTATCTTTCCACCTCACAACTCTAGCCCTAAAAAGTAGTGCATCAACCCCATATCTTCCATCTCAAACTCTAAATCAAGATCCCTCTTGCAATTTGCAACGAGCTTCTCTAAACCCGTAAGAAACAAGTCAGCTACATATAACACAAGAATGAGTGGCACTCCCCTGACAAATATGTAGTATAGGTTTGAGTCAACATCTCTCTTGGTGAAGCCCATCCCCAGCAAATAACTGTCTATCTTGGAATACTGCGCATATGTTGATTGCTTGAGTATGTGCAATGCTTTATTTAACCTTCATACATGGGAATCCCTCCGATGCACCTCAAAGCCCTCCGGTTGCTCTATATAGACTTATTCCTCAATTACACCATTAAGAAATTTCAGTTTGACGTCCATCTGATGGATCTTCCAACCCATCTCTACAGGAATAGAGATCATGACCTTGATGGAGGAATACTTGGCTACAGGGGCGAATGTCTCATCATAGTCAACTCCCTCTCTCTGTGAGAACCTATTAGCCACAAACTAGGATTTGAACTTCTCAACTTGCCTTCAACAATGTGTTTAATCTTATAGATCTACGTAGACCCTACCATTGATTTCCCTTCAAGCTGTGGTACAACCTCCCATACATCATTCTTCATTATGGAAGAATACTCTTCCACCATGGCATCCCTTCACACCTACGGTTCAAATTCCTCCTAAGAATTGGAAGGCATAACCTCAATCAATTCGCTTACAAGAGCCATGTAACTAGAAAATCTCTGTGGTGGCCTACTCTCCTTGATTGAATTCCTAGGAGGATCCACCTTCTCCTGAGCTTCCCTTAAGTTACGCTTTGCCTATTTCGGCCTCTTATTCCTAGAAGTCTTGGCTTGGGTAAATGGAGCATCTTGCTCCTTCTCATGCTCATGCTGCTCGTCTTGCACACAGTCTAGGGTCCTGTAATCTGTAATTGCAGTTTGCCTTCTTCCTTTGGTGCTTCTTGCTCCTTAACCTCTAATACTTTTGGCACTGAGCCACAGGGTTTTTTGAGAGCCCTCTCCTCCTCAAATTTCACATCTCTCCGCACCACTATCACCCTAAGTGCAGGAAGGTAGACTCTATAAGCTTTTGAGGTTTTGCTATATCCAACGAGGATACTGTGAAATTTCCTTAATTGCAACCACTAGAAATTATTCTTCTATCTATTGCAGATTATGTCTTCAAAAATTAATTATGACGAATAACGAATAAAATCACTATTGCAATTTTCACCAATAATAATAGGAATTGAGAAAATAATGCACACACAAAATTTAAACACTAATATTTTTCGAAAATAGTCCATGGAAAAACCCTAGTGTGGGGAAAACCAACTCTGTTGATGAGGGTTTATATTATTAATAAATCTTCAACAAATTGAAAATTACAACTGCTTCCCTCTCACTGGAAAAGCTCCGAAAAATATTTTCCTCCACTCCTATTGGCACAATCGAACTAGAAACACAAGTTTTCCTTCTGCAAATCAATTCGGCCCTCTCTCTAGGTATTCACACTTCCTCTTGCTACTCGCATTGGTTAATGGAAATTTGAATTCTCCTTCCCTGACAATTCGTATTGCCTCTGGGAAATCAATCTCGTGAGTGAATCTGCCTCCAACAACTTGATTGACCAACTCACACTGCCTCCGGGTAGAAGTTCTGGCAACCGACAACTGAAGCAAGTCTCTGGCAACTCGCACAAGATAAACTGGCTACACGCACTAGCTGAATTAGCCTCCCTCATGTAGAATAATTTGGCCTCTTTCTCTCGAAATGCTGGAATCTCTGTGGAGAATTTCTTTGGAAATCCTCTCTTCAATTTCTCTGTTGAAACCCTATTGCTGGTGTCCTCCATTGCACCCTTGCTGTCACTGCAATTCACTGTTTCTGAGTGATCTCCAAAGCCCCATGGATTTGCTCTTTATAATCTCTTGTTGACGAATCAATGCCCATGATCTAACTCCAATCAATGGCTAAGATCATCTTGACCCCTTCTCAAGATTTTTCTAGAAGTCACTAGAGCAAATCGATTTGTCTCAATTAATCTGATTTAATTAACCGCTTTTCCTAAGTTACACTTATGGAAATAATTAATAATTGGCTAATTAATCTAATTAAGACATTTTCCTTGGAAAATTTTCATGGATCTTGGAGATAATTATCCTCCCGTGTTCCTTAGCCTCATAGACACTAGTAGAGACTAGAACATCTATCCAAGCTACCAAAAACTAATCGATACCCCTCTATGTAGTGGGATCGAGCTTCATCCTCTTCTTTGATGGAAATGGCAATAAACCAAGCACCCAAAAAATGCGAAGATGCCCAATCTCTGGTTTCTTCCCCGTGAATGCCTATTCGGGGTCATCCTCCCCAACACCTTGTGTGGATTCCTGTTTTGCAAATAAACTGCTATGTTACATGCTTTTGCCCATAAAAACATAGGCAGTTCCTGATCATGCAACATTGCTTTGGCTGCCCCAACAGTGGTTTTGTTCTTCCTTTCCAAAACTCCATTATGCTATGGGTTATATGGAACTCTCAACTCCCCCCTAATTTTAGAATTTGCACAAAACTCATTGAAGGCATTGGTGATGTACTTGCCTCCATTGTCAGATCTCAGCACCTTGATCTTTCTCCCTGTCTGGTTCTCCACAAGAGCATTGAACTCTTGGAACCAACTGAAGACCTCATCCTTGGTCTTCATAATGTAGATCCAGGTTTTCCTGGAATGGTTATCTATGAAGGTTACATAGTAGCTGAACCCTCCAACAGATATGGCTGACATGGGCCCACAAACATTTGAGTGGATTAATTCCAAGATCCCTTTGTTTTAATACAACCACACAACCACTCTGAGCTTGCAGAATAACTTAATGACTAGACAGTTTTAAATTTGGTGATCCAGTGAAACTCAATATTTGAGCTTTTTCCCATATCTTAATCAAAATGGGAGGCAACTGGGTCCTCCAGTGCATGAGCAAGTATAATTTCTCGCTACTGTACTAAAAAATGGATTTACTACAAGCCCATAGCCAGCCCTTCTGAATACGACCATGTAGAGCACTATTCATTATAGGCAAATCTTGCACTGCAATAAGTGATTGTAACTCCTTGATGATGACTATATAAGAAGTAAAAAAACCCCTTGATGCAAGCTGAATCCCTCCATCGGTACATGTCTGTCTATCCTGGTCCCAAAAATCCCACCAGATGAACTGACACTTCATGCTCAGTATTTACTATTATATACTAAAAGCATGGAATTTCATAAATGCATTGTCCTGGCCCCTTCCATCTCCAGATGGTTTGGAGAGGAAGATTCCTTTCCCTTCTATTCCCTTAATAGTCCAAAGAAAGCCAAAACTCTGCATGCTTGCAAACCTACCAAATGCACTTAAACACGAAGGACCCCTGTATCTTAAAGCATTGAGAAAATCCAATGATCAGATAAGGAAAACTATCTTCTAATTCTATTTACATTATTCTTTTGAAGAATGTCACGAGTAACAAGGGCTTTCCACAGAACGTCACCATCAATACTCCTAACCACCGATTTAAGTACTAGGTTACTTCCCTATGTGTAGATATTAAGCCTTTGAAATAAAAATATTATAATTTAAAAGAATTCACTATTGTTAAGTTATAAATCTTGAACTTGGAATGACAATTTTATGTTGTTAGGTTATATGCTAGCCTTTTACAATGTTAAAAATGATACTATAGCTGCAATTCACTGCTCTTTTGATTTTCATATTTTAAACCCCAACATTGCCTTTTTTGATAGGTATGTAGAGCCAAGTATAAGGCCTGATGATAGTCGCTATGGGGACAATCCAAATAGACTTCAACGACATACTCAGTTTCAGGTTAGTAGAAACAGGGAAGTTGGTGCAAATTTTGGTGAGGATAATGTTTTTCCTATTTTGATTGTAAATATGATTTGCATTGCAGGTGATTTTGAAGCCTGATCCAAGAAACTCACAGGATTTATATTTGAGTAGCTTGGTAGCACTTGGTGAGTTATTTGTAGGGCTTTGTGTTGTTTAGAGGTAATAAAAACAAATGATACATGTGATATTTAATAAATCTATTTTCATGCTTTTATCTTTACTACAGTGCTCTAATATAAATGGAAAGATTTGAATTCGGTTTGAAGATAAACACCAATTTGTATTCTGATAATGACTACTTGAATGATGCCTTGGCTTATCTATCGACCTTGAGATTCTTGATACTATTTTTCCAATGAGGGAAAATCCGGGCAGATCAACCTGAAGGGATCACATCCCGCCGGCCAAACTATCATGGCCTAACCCCAAGGGCATCGAGGAGAATTGACTCCGCGACCTCCTAATTTGTGAGATACTTAACAACGAGAACTTGACCAATTGAGCTAACCCTTGGGGCTAAGATCCTTGATACTATTGAATGAATAAACACACCTCTTTTCTTTTTGAAGTAATTAAATTTATTCTAGTCATTATTGTAAATTCAAACATCGTATTATCTTAGCTTGAAAAAGGTTCAATACATGTCAGCTTTAAATAATGCCTCTCATCCTTGAGATATAGTTGAAAAAAATAATTTCTTGATATATATGTAACATTCTGGGTCTTCTTCTGATTAACGTTCTTTAGTGCTTACAACACTTTTATAGTCTTTCCTTCCTAAGTTGCTTGAAACTTTGAAATGGGTATGGGTTTCCGAAATGGGACATGGATGCACAACCTTCCAAAAAATTGGGAATCAAAGAAACGATGATTTAGGAATTACAAATGTAAAGTTTTTTTATCTTTTTAAAAAAAAAATATAATTAATAGGAAAATTAAAATCAAATGATCAGGAAAATCAGAATGAAAGTTTAAAGTAAAACTCATGTATATGTTAACTTGCATACATTGCATTGTGAAAATTCCAAAAGCAGTCTTATTGTTTAAGCCATATGTGCCAGATTACAGTATGAACTAGACTTATCTCCCAAATTTATCAAACTTTTCATCATCTAGCACATGAAAAGTCAAGACTCAAACAACACCCTTGTTCAATGGTATATTGAATGGAAGATGACTTGAAAATATTTATTCAAACGAATTTGCTTTCATTTACTTTTTCTTAAACTAAATCAAGGTTTTTTCTTTTGTTAATTGTTAGATGATCCAAAATAAATTTTATCATAGGTTATAATGTTTGAATAAAATAATTATTAATTTAAGGTATTAAATTAATAATTATTATTCTAGAATATTTAATAAATCTTTGAGATATTTAGAAATAGAAATTTGTTATTAAAAATTAGGACTCTAGAAAAGAGTCGTTTCCTAGGCTCTAAGTTAGGAGTGAAGTTAGTAGAATGGTTAGAAGCTCATTTATTGTAAATGGACATTTGTTTATTTTCCAAGTGATCCATAACTAGATTAAGTTAGAACATAGAGCTTATAAATAGGTTAGTTTCCTATTTTCATTGTTGAGTGTGTAATGAGAGAATGTGAGAGTGTGAGTTTACGTGTGTAAACTCCTGTAATTTGCTATGTAATCTTTTTGCATGATCAATAAAGTTATGTGTCTGAGGACACTTCTGCATTTACGTTAATTAATTGGGTCATGTCAGATCCACACAACTCCAGATGAACTTTTTTAGACTCGAAATGCACAGATATAGGCCCAAAACATTTCGGAAATGCCCTGAAGGCTGGAATGTTTTGAGCTCTTTTTCCAATTCGGGAAATGGTGTGAAACATCTTGAGGCTTTTCTATGCATTCCAGGTGCATTTCAGCACCCAAAACTTTTATGTGTACTGAATTGAGTGGGGCAAGTTTCCTGCAACTTAGTCTCATTCAATATTTTACCATTGTTGAACTTGAAATATTTTTCTTTAGAACCATTTTGTCATCGATATAGCATCCTAGGTCTTGTAATCATTAATGTTCTTTAGTGCTAGTAACATTTTTATGTTTACCAACTAAATGTGCATGTCTGATGCCTGGGATGTGCATTATACTTTCCTTTTTTATAAGTATTGTTAGAGATGGAAGATTTTAGTAGGCAACCCATTGTTTTAAGGCCTAAACTTCAAGAAGTAATCTGCAAACAACAATTTTTCGTATTGAATTCTTTTGTCGTTGCAACTCAAAATTTTCCTCTAATATGTTTGTGATATAATTCAATAGCGTATCATGATGGTTTAATGCAATATCGTTTCTTCCAAAATTGATGTAAGTTTTTGTACAAGCCATTGAAGAAGATCCTAATGAAAATCCTATCTTTCATCCTATGCTGATTTCTTTAATGGTTTCGTAAGTATTTGTTATCCTTGAATATCAATCAAATTTGATCTTGTTCACAACATTGGCCTTGATACATTGATCTAAAGCTCAAACTAGGTGGGTCAAATCTTGTCACTACGCAGAATGTGGGTGTGACCTCACAATTTCAACACACATAAACCGATAAAATTTGACAGAGTCATATTTAGAAAACTAAGGAAATGCATTAATTTTATTGATACAGGACATTGTACATTTATAAAGCTTATGACCCTATTGTAGGGTAAATATAGCCCAGGGATGAGAAGTAATAAAAGAGTTAGCCTAGTTATTGGTGTCGATTTTTCTACAAGAAGCACAGTAGAATAGTAGTTTTTGCCAGATAATTACTTCGTAATAATTTTCACACAGTATTCTTATGCCACTAGTATCATTGAGCAATTGCACTTCAGAAAATATCAACAGTAAATGCAGCGGAAATAGAATAGATCATAGAAAGATAACCATGCACAATAGAGACAATATTTTTACCTTGGGAAACCCAACCTTGGGAGAAAACCCAACAACTTTTCTTTAGGAAAAATTATTCTTCACCAAGGTTTACAAATCAACAATTTGTCTAGAAATCTGTGCCAATAATCCAAGTCAAATACCAGTCAAATATGGTCAAGACTCTAGCAAGTCAATGCTGCTCAAACCAGTCAAAAAGTCAAATCTGTAGTCAAACTTCAGCCTTGTCAAACTCGGCCCTGTGATCAACACCTGGAGTCAACTCTGCCCTATTCTGCAGTCAAACTCAGCTTGTTCCACGGTCAACGCTCAGTCAAATAGCTCGATCAACTTGCTGCAGTAAGACTTAGTCAACGTCTCACACGTGCGGCCTCACAAAGTTGGTCAAATTCATTCTCTTCTCACACGTGTGGCCTCCAAAAAAGATAGAAAGAATAGATGAAGAGAGAGAAGACTTGCCCTTGCTTGGTTGAGAAATGAGATGTCGCATCATCTATATATATACTTGTCGAATGGGGGTAAAATAACCCAAGGGGCAACACCCTTTTACTACTTGAGCTGACTTGACTTCCTGGGCCGACTTGGAGACCTCAAAAATAAACTTATTTAATTTTTTCTAGGCCATATGGGAATACCTCTCGATGCTACAAAAAATCAACCATTGGTAGGATAGTTCATGGTTAGCCTAGTCTAATGCTCACTTATGGAGCACCTAAGTAAAGATCAAAAGGAAGGCATGGTGTGATATTGGTTCATAATGGTGGGTTTACTTGGCTCTGATTTTTTATAACTTTGGTTGTGGTGGGGTCTACCAGAAGATCATGGTGCAAAACCTTAAAATATATGAGTAAAGGGCCACCTCCTTTATTTTATAAGGAAGGCATATAAGTTAATGTTGAAGAGCACATCATGGAGCAACCCCTTTTACTCATGCATTGGCTTACTTATACTACGATGTTAGGCCTTTAGGATGAGTGTGCACATAACCGAAGGGGTGTGGGTGCGACAAGATTGCCATCGCAAGAAAAGCGATGTTACTTGCAACGTTTTGGACAAAATTTAGGGTTACCATACGAGCTTGGTATCTTGGGTGCTTGATGGGTTTCACAATTTGAGGGTTGGCCCTTAAATCTCCATCAATATCCCTCTGTGGTCCCCAAAGTCCAATTGGGGCACGAAAAGGTGGTCTCGTGGGTCTCCTATTGCTCATAATGTCCATCTCTGCTCCAACATTGAGGGATTTCCAGGGGCTACTATCCCTCCCAAGTCTATGAAGGTGAGACCATCCTCATTTGGGCCCTAAATCAGCTGCCACCCTTCATAAAGTGCTAAGGTCGGCTTGGGGGCATGATGGTCCAGGTGTATCATCCTCAAGAATTGTCAAATGTAGTGAAAAGTGGTAGAACGTCTTAGGTTCAGGAGGTGCCTAGGGGTAGGTGTAATGTGTTGCTATTGCTTGAAGACCAAGGTTCTCAACGCTTCACTTGTGGGCGCTAATATACTTCTCTGGGTCCTGGGTACTTGTGGGTAAGGTGTCCAAGTCATGGGCTGCTGAATCACCTGACAATCACAACGTAAAGTCTTGTGAAACTAACCAGTCATCAGGCACAATGATCATTTTTGCATATAAGTGAACCAAGCTTGAATGTAAAGGGCTATTTAATACTTTAAATAAGGGTCCCCTTCCAAAATTGGGGCCTTGAACTCGCAATGGTTTTTCTCCCTAGGTAGGAGTGGCTAAAGGACAACTCTATTAGGTGTTTCCAACCCCCAAGGGGAAGTGACATTTCCTAAGTCCACCCTTTAATTGATAGGTGTTAGTGAATAATCATGGCACAAAGGGGAGAAGACTCCATGACCAAGTGCCACGGTCAAAGGGACCTGTATGATGGGGATCCACATCTTGGGTGTATAGATGTGAGGAGGGAGCAATTGTGTATGCATGAGTTACCAACTCGGCCTTTGTTTTTTTACCCTTCTTGTGCGCCTTTTACTTTTGCTTGATTTTTCCTTGTATTACTACTTGTAGCTCAAAGGATTAGAGCTTGCTTTGAATGATGTATAATAGTTGTATTACCCCTTAATGATGAGGGAGCTCATTGCCCATCAGGGCCGGGACATGTAAGGGTTCTTGATGTAATGTATAAAGTTTAAACATGTGCTCAAGAATCGGTTGACGGCCATAATGAGTGAGGTAGAGCTCATGGTAGGCTTTTTCCTACGTGCTAATGTGTATGTCCTGGCCATCTTTTGCATTTTGATATTCATTTTTAAAATTTAGTGGCCATAATATGCTTTGTCCTTTTCTTTTAGTTGCATCAACCTCCCAAGGCAAAGTACCGGGCCCTACCCAAGTATATGGATGTATTGATGCTGTGAAAATTTCATGTATTATAATAATTGAAAAATATTCTCTTAATTGGCTGTAATATTTGCAATTTGCAACAGCGAATTGGTAATATTAATTTTTGGCCATTTTACTTTATAAAGTTAAAGTCAGTAAATAAAGTGGGTTAGGAGGCACTCAACCCAAACTTAGGGAAATAAAGCACTTCCGAAAAGTCACTTGAGCATCTTTATTTAACATCGTGGGGCCCAAGGGGTTGAAGTGACTGCGTTGGAATAGTGGCAGTGTGGGTCCTAGGCAGCGCAGAGGTGGAGGGACAGCATGGCCAAGTGGGACAACGCAGTTTTGGTGGGGCCTAGGGGAGAGAAAGGCACTCTAAGCATAAAGAGGGAGAGAGGCCCTTCATTTTCTCATTCGATTATGCATCTTTGTTTTGTCTCTTGAAATTGAGCATGCTTTTGCTGTTGAGCAAAGTTTGCAAGTGCTATTTAGCACACCGGGTGTCTCCAAGCAGGGATCCCAACCTCAACCCCGGGGGACTTCGAGTGCCTTCTCGGGTGAGGAGTTCTATAATTGGATTTTCAGGTGGGAGCCATAGCATCTACAATAGGGATTACGCGCAGTCTTGAGGAGGGACCATGCAGTTCTTGGAGGAGGTAGTGCCGGGCATTGATATTTATCCAGGGATTCAACCCGGAATAGTGAGGAGGGATCAACCCTTAGCTATTCCATCCTTTTGTCAGAGGAGGAGGCCATCATTTGCAGAGACATCTTCATGGCCAACGTATTTCACAGGGACAACGTGATTTCTCTAGGGAGGTGATTTTCCGGGGTCATCCATTTCGGAAACCCTTTCTGGGCTTTTCTAGGTATTGAGTGAGGAGCTCATAACCAAAGTCCCATATTTTTCTGAGCAGGGGAACAACCCCAAAGAGTCATCTTATTCCAGTAGCAGCAACAGGCTGACAGTAGCAGCAACAGCGTTTTGGAGATAGCGTAGTCATTGATAGGGCAGCCATTCCGAGAGCATTTCTGAGAGTTTCTCTAGCTTGCCTTGTGCAGGCCAAGGTGCTATCATTCTGATCACCTTTGTACTCATTTCACTTTCAGTTATATAATAAAATGGCTCAACGTTCTCCATATTTTGCAGTCTTTGTATGATGTCTCTCTATTTGCTGTAGTTTCATGTTTATGTTGCTTTATATTGCTGTTTATTTCTACTTGGAATATTACAGTGGTATCAGAGCTCATAGACTTGGCTCAGCCTATGGAGTAGATTGTCTATGACACTCGCAAGTAAACCATACATCACTTACCGGGGAAGGAGGTATAAGGACCAAGAGAGGCAACTTGAGGCCACTTTTGGAGAAGGTGACTGCATTTCGATAGTGGATACATAAGAGGAAGAACCCATGGCAGAGCAGAAAGATGAAGGGAAGGAGCTCGGGAACTTCTCCTAAAGTCTGTGCAGGAGTTGTCGAGGAGGATAGAGGAGATGGGACCGAAGTTCAACGCAGATCAGAGACAGCGTGAAACCCCAAGGGGTTTCCACAACGGAGAAGGATCCGACACATCCCATCACTTGTAGGAGCACCTCACAGCGCAACAGATGGCATCAATGACTCCCCCACGTTCCATAATGCCCACATTTCTAGATACAGGCACAGGGGCAGGAGCACCTCAAGAACCGGAGCCAGTTCACATGGGGATTATTTTGTTGAGTATTAGTCCTACGGGCGAGAGTTTGGTGAGGCTCTCACTTTCCATGACTTTGTGCAGCTCAAGAAAGACAACAAACCCCGCAACCAGAACAGAGGGGCCAGATACATACAAGATGGGGATTTACATCATACAGTGGGTAGATTTTACCTGCCAACATTTGATGGATCCTCCAAGTGTTCGGCAAAGGCTTGGGTGGAGAAGTTGGATATCTACTTCTAGCTCAATCAGATGGCAGAGGCAGAGGCCATCAAGGTGGCAGCGCTGCACCTGGAGGGTGAGGCCCATGATTGGTGGTTCCATGGGATGGCCACTTTGGGGCACTCAGGGGTGACAACATATGCTGAGTTTACACAGAGGCTTGTAGAGTGGTTTGATTGGAGGGATCTAGAGGAGCACTTTGTTGAGCTGACTAAGCTCAAGCAAACCGGGAGTTCGGACACATACATTTCTGAGTTTTTGAGACTCTCCATGATGGTGCTTGACTTGTCTTCAGCTAGTATGATTTACATGTTCATCGATGGATTGGCAGAGCCTCTTTAGTGGTTAGTTAGATCGACGAGGCTGGCTACACTTCATGATGCAGTTGGGAGGACCTGGAATTTGCAAGATGCCCTACCCAGGACTAGAGCTCCTTTCCCCTAGAGACCGACATTTCAGCCGAAGGGAAAGGACACGAGGGTTTTGCCTCCAAAGGGGAACCAGAGCCAAGGGCCTTTGGATGATGAGACCAGGAGAGATCTGAGGCGGAAGAAGCTATGCTTCACATGCTAGGAGCCATGGGCACCAGGACATCGTTGTGCTGCGGGGAAGGCACACTATATCGAGGTTTTCTCCGACAGTGACGGAGAAGAAGATGAGTATGAGGAGATGGAGGCAAGAGGCAACAATGCGGTACAGAGAGGAGATCATCCGCCACCTCCACCACCAGGAGCGGGAGGTGCAACATTTGCACCCACTGGTGGAGTCCTTGCTTCTTTGCGAGGGGTTCCCAAATACTTGACACTGCGTGTCCGAGGTACTGTGCAGGGACAACATGTTTCGGTATTAGTGGATAGTGGGGCTACCCACAATTTTATTGATGCATAGTTGGTAGAGTGGAGGAGCATACCAATAGAGAGCTTTGATGGGTTTTCGGTACTAGTTCCAGGTGCTAGAACCATGCAGTGTGCCAGGTATGTGCCAGCCTTGGCAATGACTATGGGGATTTACACTCTGACAGATCATTTCTTTGTGGTGGACATTCTGGACACCAACGTGA
This sequence comes from Pinus albicaulis, assembly GCA_034641835.2. Lineage (NCBI taxonomy): Eukaryota > Viridiplantae > Streptophyta > Pinopsida > Pinales > Pinaceae > Pinus > Pinus albicaulis. The sequence goes on along the minus strand of CM076575.1, from coordinate 336,842,229 downwards.
TACTAGGAGTGCAGTGGTTGATCACGCTGGGGAAGGTCACCACAGATTGGGAGACCTTGGAGATGGAGTGGACAGATAAGAAGACCGGGAAGCACGAGATGATTCGGGGCATGCGCACTTATCTGCGACAGACATTTTCAGCACACCGAATGGAGGCAGACTTCCGGAAGGGAGATATAGATATAGGGTAGGCTGTACACCTAGATGTGCAGTCTATCTTAGACATATATGCCACAGTTTTTGGAGATATACCACCAGGGCAGCTGCCAGATCAGGGGTTTGAGTACACCATTGAGCTGGAGCAGGGAATCCAGGCAGTGATCACTACACCCTATAGGGATCCTAAGGCCTACCAGGATGAGATTGAGAGGGCCATTCATGAGCTCTTAGCACTGGGGCACATCCGTCCTAGCACTAGCCCATTTGCTTCTTCTGTTGTACTGGTGAAGAAGAATGATGGCACACTGAGGATGTGCATTGACTATCGGGCTCTCAACAAAAAGACTATGAAGAACTGATACCCCATTCCACGGATTGATGAGTTGATGGATGAGTTGAGGGGATCGAAGTTCTTTTCGAAGATTGATTTGAGATCTGGGTACCACCAGATTTGCGTGAGGGACCATAATGTTCCCAAGACCGTTTTTAGATGTCATTACGGCCACTTCGAGTTCTTGGTGATGCCCTTTGGGCTAACTAATGCACTAGCCACCTTTCAGTCCTGCATGAACCACATCTTCCGTGGCCAATTGAGGAAGTTTGTGTTGGTATTCTTTGACGACATCTTGATATACAACTAGACATGGGAGGAGCACTTGCAGCACTTTGAGGCTGTGTTGCACATATTGGAGGAGCAACATTTCTATGCTAAGCTCTTCAAGTGTGAGTTTGGGTTGACAGAGATGCTCTATCTGGGGCATATGATTGGAGTGGATGGAGTGAGAGTCCATGATGAGAAGATCAGGGCCATCTAGGACTGGCCAGAGCCGAAGAACGTGACAGAGCTTTAGGGGTTTGTAGGCATCTGCACCTACTACCGGAAGTTTGTCAAGGGATTTTCCCAACTTGTTGCACCCCTCACAGATCTTGCAAAGAAGGGGGCATTCAGTTGGACAGACACAACGTAGAGGGCCTTTTACAGGCTTAAGGAGGTGATGAGCAGCTGCCCAATTCTTGTGTTGCCAGATTTCACGCAGCCTTTTGTCCTTGAGTGTGATGCATCGGGAGAGGGGGTAGGCATAGTTTTGATGCAGGGAGGCCACCCCATAGCTTTCGAGAGCGGGAAGCTATTGCTGCATTAGAGGTTGTATCCCATATACGACAAGGAGATGCTGGCTATTATGCATGCACTGGCCAAGTTTCGACAGTACTTGGTGGGGAAAAGATTCAGGATGAGGACTGACCACAACAGCCTTAGGTTCTTTTTAGAGCAGAAGCAGTTGCAGGAGAGACAGCAGAAGTGGGTCAGCAAGATCTAGGCATACGATTTTGACATCAAGTATGTCAAGGGGAAGAACAACGTGGTGGCCGATGCTCTCTCACGCAGACTGGCAGCGTTGTCCTTAATGAGTTTAGACACGGATTGGAGGGCTCATTTGATGGTAAAGTACTCCAAAGACCGTTTTTCCTGTGAGATATTGGACAGACAGGTCACAGATGACAGGTGCACGCTGATGGATGAGGTGATATACTTCAGAGATCGGATCTTCTTGACTGGGGGTTCTCAACTCAAGGAGAAGGTGCTGCATGCCTCACATGACTCACCATTATCAGGCCACCAGGGGTTCACCAAAACCTATAGGGCCATCAGAGAGAGGTTCTCTTGGAAGGGCCTCAAGGAGGACGTACTCCGACATGTTAGGGAGTGCGAAGTATGTCAACGAAACAAGGGGGAGATGAGCCATCTAGCAGGGTTACTACAATCTCTTCCCATTCCAGAGGGGAAATGGGAGAGCCTATTGATGGATTTCATCACAGGGTTGCCCGCGGTGCAGGGCAAGGATTGTATCTTTGTATTCGTTGATTGGCTGACAAAGTACGCACACTTCTTTGCCATATCAGCATGGTACACAACAACTCAGGTGGCAGAGTTGTTCTTCAGAGATGTTTTCAGGTTGCATGGTCTTCCAAAGACCATTGTTAGTGACCGGGACAGCTGTTTCATGGGCGGCTTTTGGCAGGAGCTCTTTCGGTTGGTGGGTACAGAGTTGACTCTCAGTACCAGTTACCACCCCCAGACGGATGGGAAAACGTAGATAGTGAACAAGTGGTTGGAGGGCTACTTGCGAAACTATGTGACAGGGCAGCAGAAGGCATGGTTACGATGGTTGCACTTGGGGGAGTACTGCTACAACACAACGTATCACATGTCCATTGGTATGTCTCCATTTTATGCTTTATCTGGATACCATGCTTTGTCTTTTGCTGATGTTTGGTGCTATAAGGCCCCCCAGGGCCAAAGACTGGATCCAAGAGAGCCAAGATATACTCCGGGCCCTTAAGGACAACTTAGCTACATCACAAAATTAGCAAAAACTGTATGTTGATAGAGGACGGGTTGAGAGGCAGTTTGAGGTAGGGGACTTGGTCTACCTACGGCTTCAGCCATACTGGCAGTCCACACTGAAGCAGAAGGGGGTCGAGAAGCTCAAGCCCTGCTTCTATGGACCCTGCAGAGTGATACACAGGATCGGGGAGGTTGCATATGAGTTGGAGTTGCCCACAAGTAGCAGGATCCATAACATCTTCCATGTACCTTGCCTGAAAAAGGCATTGGGACAGTAGGTGACCTCAACAGAGGAGCTTCCACCCACAGATGATGAGGGGCATTTGGTGCTACAACTAGGGGCCATCATAGATACTCAGGAGAGACAGCTGTGGAGCAGGACAGTCAGGGAGTATTTGGTAAGGTGGAGGAACTTAGCGGATGAGGATGCCACTTGGGAGAGTGAGAAGATTTTGCAGCATCCATCATTGCAGTTGCTTGAGGACAAGCAACATTTTGGCAGGGAGGACTATAATATTCCCAATTAGCAGCAGCTAATTGGTAATATTAATTTTTGGCCATTTTACTTTATAAAGTTAAAGTCAGTAAATAAAGTGGGTTAGGAGACACTCAACCCAAACTTAGGGAAATAAAACACTTCCTAAAAGTCACTTGAGCATCTTTACTTAACATTGTGGGGCCCAAGGGGTCGAAGTTACTGCGTGGGAATATTGCAGCGTGGGTCCTATGCAGTGCAGAGGTGGAGGGACAACGTGGCCAAGTAGGACAACACAGTTTTGGTGGGGCCTATGGGAGAGAGCCACTCCAAGCATAAAGAGGTAGAGAGGCCCTTCATTTGCTCATTCGATTATGCATCTTTATTTTGTCTCTTGACATTGAGCACGCTTTTGCTGTTGAGCAAAGTCTACAAGTGCTGTTTAGCACACCGGGTGTCTCCGAGTGGGGATCCCAACCTTAGCCCCGGGGGACTTCGAGTGCCTGCTCGGGTGAGGAGTTCTATCATTGGATTTTCAGGTGGGAGCCATAGCATCTACAACAGGGATTACACACTTGCTTGGCCAGCGTAGTCTTGAGGAGGGACCACGCAGTTCTTGGAGGAGGTAGTGCCGGGAGCTGAGATTTATCCAGGGATTCAGCCCGGAATAGTGAGGGATCAGCCCTTAGCTATTCCATCCTTTTGTCAGAGGAGGAGGCCATCATTTGCAGAGACATATTCAGGGCCAGCATATTTCACAGGGACAACGTGATTTCTCTAGGGAGGTGATTTTCCGGGGTCATCCATTCCAGAAACCCTTTCTGGGCTTTTTTGGGTATTGAGTGAGGAGCTTATTCCCAAAGTCCCATATTTTCCCGAGCAGGGGAACAACCGCAAAGAGTCATCTTATTCTAGTAGTAGCAGTAGTCTGACAGTAGCAGCAACAGCCTTTTGGTGATAACGCATTCATTGATAGAGCAGCCATTACGAGAGCATTTCTGAGAGTTTCTCTAGCTTGCCTTGTGCAGGCCAAGGTGATATCATTCTGATCACCTTTGTACTCATTTCACTTTCAGTTATATAATAAAATGGCTCAACGTTCTCCATATTTTGCAGTCTATGTATGATGTCTCTCTATTTGCTGTAGTTTCATGTTTATGTTGCTTTATATTGCTGTTTATTTCCACTTGGAATATTACAATGGCAAGTTGATTTTGCAATTTATTTTCTATGACAAATATCGAATAAATTTACTATTGCAATTTTCACACTCAATTACTGCGGAAAATAAAATGCCGGAAATAGAGAAATTCTAGCACAAACATAAAAATATTGACACAGTTATTTTTGGATAATTGTACTTGGCAATGTAAAATTTTCAAGACGAAAATATTTCTGCAATACTTGGTTTATTTCTCCTACTTATGAGATAAGTTATATACAGATGCTTCAATAAATTTTGAAATAAACACATTTGCAGATCTTCACTATCATTAAGAGCATAAGAACATAAAAATAATTTACACAAGTAGCACAATAGAAACAACCAGATGAACACAGTTAATTTTGGACAATTGTCCTTGGAAAAACCCAATGTGGGAAAACTGGTGCAACAGATGAGGGTTTTATATTTATCTTCAGAAATGGAAAGTACATTTACAAGAGTCTGATGAGCAGAGAAAAAATTGCAAACACCTGGCTAAATTTTCTGGACCTTCCAGACAAATTTAAGAGATGAATTGGGCCGTTATCTTGTGTCTGCGTATTCTAATAAAGATACACAACATATATTCACCATAGACTTCGTCAAATATTACTTGTAGAAAAACAAAAATACCCGCAAAGAGTTATATTATATGATATGAAGTGCAAATTAGAGAACTCTTTTTTCCCTTTGCCTTGAAATGGCTTGTCAAAGGAACAGTCAAATTTATAGAGCAGGAAATCTAGTTCCTATCTGACTTCTTAGCTAGGAGCTACTAAGACCCTTCTGTCTATCTTTGCTTATGAACCCCTGATGTGAAGCATAGATGTCTATTTATCCTGGACACCAAATTCAGTTATCCTGTAGGTATAGCTTGTGACTGATAGGTGTTAATTTCACTAATTGACAATTTCTTTCCTATCAGTATTGACTGCTTCTCAACAGTTGATATTAATGTCAGTAGTTGTTAGCAGTAGCTGTCGATCTTATATTGTAATTGGTCCCTTTGACTGACTTGTCAATTTGGGGTAGATCAAGCACCCTTCTTTCAAGGATGATGAGAACCTGCTGTCATCTTGTCCTTCAGATGTGGTAACTCCTTTAAAATTTGGCCTAATGTGGATCTTTTACTAGCTTGAGTCATATGTCATTGTTGTTTGACTTGGTATAGTATGTGCTTGTTATGTGTTGTCTACTTTTTCTCCAGATGCAATATGATATCCTTGTTCAAAGGTTTTTCACTCTCTGAAATGAAGTTTGATATATTTGGTATGCTGACCTGACTCATATGAGAGTTGCTAGTCAATGCTGCATATTGGCCTCCATTTGGTTTTAGATGATAGGAGAGATGCATCTTCCTCATTCAAATCTATGTAACAACTGCAAAAGCTTGCAAATAACATGCGAATTATTGCATATGTACTTTTTCACTAGATGGCATAACTGGACATGTACTGTGGCTTGATACTTAGTAGTTTACAAGAAAGCAGGGTGAGGAGCATGAGTCTTGATGAATAACAACTATATAACATATAGTCTATCTTCTAGACGAGAGTTGTATGCACTTCTACATTTCTCTGTGTTGTTTATATGTTGTGTACTTGCTTGGAGATGCCTTGTGCACTCCTGTTACATTATATTAATTTACGTACTTAGTAGTGCCGAGGACCCTACTTGATCTGAAACTAAGAAAATTTCATTTGTTCTCTCTTTTTATCACCTAGTATCACTAAAACAGTAGCATTTCCTGATTTGATGTTTATGCTTGAACAGGCATTGATATAAAAGCACATGACATTCGCTTTGTGGAGGACAACTGGGAGAGCCCGGTATTTTACTCTTTTCATGACCCAAAGATACATAATTTGGTGTCTTTGTTGTTTTTAATCTTTTAGGAAACAACAAAAATGTCGCAACTATAAGCTGCAATATAAAATGTGGTTCGTAGGCTGAGTTGTTAATAAGCCGTTTTGGGATTGTAACAACTTTGCGAATGGTTAAAAGGAGTGTTAAATATGTAGTAGAAAAGGTCAGGAATGCGGGATACCATATTGAAAGATAAAATGCATGGGCCTGTAAATCTGTCTGGAATGATGTTGTGCACAATTTTGTGTTATATAAATAAATGATGAATGTAAAAACTGATTTTTTGGCTCCAGTAATGTTACATGTGATGTTTTGGGTGGTCTTTAATATTTGACCAGCATATTTTGTTAAAATGCCCCTTCTCAGATATAAATTTGTTTCCCAGGAAAGTAACATGAGAAGAGAATAATGAGGATGCCGGGATGACTGTGAATATTGCAGGTCCTTGGAGCTTGGGGTCTTGGATGGGAAGTTTGGTTGGATGGGATGGAGATAACTCAGTTTACTTACTTTCAGCAGGTTCTAAACTGCATTTGAAAAACTCTTCAGATGTGTATGGTTTAATTTCCGACTATAAAGTGGGAGGGTAGCAATTTTATTGGTAATTGTGGGCGCTGTGTTTTTTTTCTTTTCCAAAGTGGTATTTGAAGGAAATATTAAAACATACGTGCTTGATATTTTTCAGGGTTTCTTTCTTGATGGTTTATAACTTATGATTGAGACTGATGTCTGGTCTCCATTGAATCTGTCTATAGATTATTGCTATAATTTTATGTCTTCCCTTTAAAAAGTATATCCATAACTTTGACTTTCCTCCAGGCTGGGAGTTTACAGTTGATGCCTGTTTCAGTGGAGATTACATATGGCCTTGAGCGTATCCTGATGTCTCTGCAGGTGGAACCTCTGATGAGCAATATTGCTATATTTACAAGCCATTTGCCTTTGGTTAGATTATTTTCACATTATACATTTAGATACTAAAATAAGTCCTACAAAGCTGTCATCACTTAATTGGTTGTGTTGTTGTTCAACTTCAGGGTGTTGATCACTTCAAAAAAATCCAATATGCTCCGAGTATCACTTATGGTGAACTATTTCTAGAAAACGAGTATGTTCTTTAAACATTTCTCATTTTGATGAAGAATTTTAATAAATTTCCTTTTTTGGTAATGGTAAGTGTAACTCTTAGATCATATAAGCTATTTCTCTTGATTTTTCTGAATATACTGAATTCCTTGGGTTGTGGGCTACTTATGGTTGCATCTTCAAGCCTGTGATTTCATGCGAGTTTGATATTGTGTGCTTTGTGTGAAATAAAAGTTCAAGAATACTCCAAGTTTAGAAAAGTCAGATAATGTCAGCTTTGTTGGATGAGATGTGAGGGAGATATCACTTTCAAGTTTCTATAATATCAATAGTCAGTGAAATCACTTGCCCAATGCCATCTTTCAATTTTTAGATTAGAGGTCTCCATCTCTATATACCTAGGAGGTGATCACCTTTCGAGGAAAGAGCTGATGGACAATATCTATGCCCAGTCTCACCAGGTTGTTCACTTCCTTTTTTAGCTTATATTGGAGATTGAAGGTGTGAAGCACCATGCAGATACCCCAACCAGAGATTTAGAGGATGTTGGGTTGGTGAGATAGTGCACACCTTCCTGCTCCCTTGGGAGGTGTGCCATTTGCATATGGCCACAGAGATTTAGTCACATCAATTTGTTCTCGCGAGGGGATGACTGCCATCCCTGGTAGAGCAGTCTATTGCCCATCACTAGATTTTGCGCTCTGATGTCAAATACGAGGAGAGCTCTAACTGGTTGCTTCTGGTCTCTTCCTAGCATTACCTAGTCAGGTCCTATCAGTCCAGGGATGCAGTGAACATAAATTACATTGCATTAATTAATGTATAGTTGCATCTATTATGGACATGTCTATTTGGTAGGTATTATATAAGAAGAGTCTTGACTACTACTTATCATTCGTTCTTGTATTATTCAATTTATTAAATATACTTTCCAGAAATTGGACACTACATTTACGCACTCGTTTCTCTCATTTCCATGGATGGCCAGTTAATGAACTGTTTTGTTCATCATAGGTGCTGTCAGAGTGAGTTTGAACCTCCAGCATGTGGCTAATTCTGTTATGCCAGTGGCAGTTAAACTTCTCGGCCAGTCACCAAAAGTTTCATATGGCTAGTAGCCAATCTTTAATTCACTATTCTCGTCTGCATATTCAGCACATTCTGCAAATTGTCCGTTGCACTTCATTTTCATTACAGAACAAAATCAAGAAAGAAAAAGAAAAAAGTGTTATCAGAAAACATTTGAAACACATTACAACTACCAAATCTGAAAATTGGGAAAATAGGGAAAACTGGACATTAAATTCAAGATTAGCGGGAAGCTTCCCAATTCCCCGTTGCAACTTCCTCTCAAGCATTGGGATCCGTTTGGCTGCTCTCTTCTTTAGCTTTTGGAAATATATTAAATAAAATGCATATGACATTGCATAAAGTTTGTCCAGACTCCATATATCCATGTTGGCCATTTCTAACATTATAAGTCTTAATTACAAATTATGAAACTTGGGGTTTAAAAAGGGGTGTTACAATCCCCTCCCTCTTAAAGGAACACCATCCTCGATGTTCTACTATTCATGTCAAGGACTATTTATAGCAAACAAAAAGGGGTATTCCATCTTCATGGAATCCTCTAGTTCCCACGTCTCCTCGTCTGCACTAGAGTTCTCCCGCTACACCTTGATCAGCATGATGGCTTGGTTCCACAGTTGAGTCTCCTTTCAGTCCAGGATGCATTGAAGTTCAGGTTGGAATTCTTCCTGTGGTTCCACCTGAATCACAGTCCTATCAATTACATGGTTATCATTATGTACATTTTTCTTAAGTAATGACACAAGCAAAACAATATGTGCTTTCGTTGTAGGACGTAAAGCAAGCCTGTATGCCACTGGTCCCACTATCTCTAGGATCTCAAATATTCGACAATATCATGGTGCTAGCTTGACATAAACTCCCATTCTCAATGAACTCCTTATGGGTTCTGTTATGATCAACATAGCTTTTTTGTCAATCTTCTGCTGCTTTCAGGTTCTGTATGATTTTTACCACTTCGTGTTCCATTTCCTTTAGCATATTTAGTCCAAGTGTAATTCGGTCTACTGGGTTATCCCATCTGACTGGGATATTACAGTTCTTTCCATACAATGCGAAAAAAAGACTCATCTCTAAAGACTCCTGATAGCATTATTATATGTTAATTCTACCAAGGGTAAATAATCTTCCCACTTCTTGGACGGATGCATTGCTTCTCCAACACTCTGTTTTCTCTTTCAGTTTGCCCATCCGTCTAAGGATGATAGGCTGTGTTGAAAGCCAACTGTGTTCCAAAGCCCGCAAACAAATATTTCTACAAATTTGATGTGAACTTTGCATCTGGATCTGATATAATGGTCTTAGGTATGCCATGTAGTCTGAAAATTTCTTTCATGAAGATTTTTGCAATGTCTTTTGCTTTGAAGGTGGATTTCATAGGTGAAGTGAGTTACCTTGCTCAACTTGTCCACCACTACCGTGATTGCATCTTATTGTTTGGCTATTTTAAGCATATCAGTGATGAAGTCCATGGATATGAGTTTCCACTTCCACTTTGGAATTTGTATGAGTTGTGTTGCCGCAAGATCTAGCAGGCCTTGGAGAGTGGTACCCTACATGGCTATCACTAGACCAAGTGACAACAATGAGATAGTAAGCCCATTGTCACCATAGCTACTATCCCCTGCTCTTTATGGAATTTCACCATTGAGAGAAGTCTCAGTATTGTTGCACACATTTTGTCAAAGTTCCAAGGAAGCGGTTATGCCAATTTTTTTCAAAAAATAGACCAAGATCATTAGCCAACAACTTATTGAGTCATTGTAAATCCATTATGAAAATTTGTAATGTAAATGATGCTAGTAAGACTGTGTATTTATGTAACAACCTAGGTAAGCCTATTATTTTGGCGACGAATTTCATCCTAGGAGGTTTTTCGTCTCACTGATTATCTGTGTTTCTAAACACGGATGATCAACAAAGTTTTTCCCTCTAGTCTCAACCCCAAAGCTAGGATGGAATTTATCGACAAAGTCTTAGGTGAGACCTAGTGTTTTAGTCAAATCTTTTGTAAAAGTGATTTGGGTATAATTTTAAGCTATTTGGCTAAATTATTTTGTTACAAATCACTTGGTCTACTAGATCATATTGTGTCGCAAAATTGGGAAATTATTTGAGAGTCTATAGCGAATAGGTATTCCTCCTTTGAGGGTAAAATCTTATGTAAAAAATATTTTAGTGCATGGTCCCTCATACTTAGACACCATGGCTAAAATATTTGAGGGTGGGAAAAATATTTAATCCCGTCATGAGTCAATTAATTTTTTTGGCAAAAATAAAATAAAATCCTAAGCCAGAAAATTAATTAATTTAGATTCAAAATTAAAATGTTAGAGAAATTAGTTTCTCCAAGTGGAAAAATTCGTGGGTCTAAAAGAAGCTAATTTTCGGAGGTCCCCCGCCAAGGCAATATTGGAAATTTCAAGAAAATTTGGACCCTTGGACCTTGGTGGTTGAGTCAAAGTCAAATTTTTTAGAAAATTAGTTCAAAATAATTATTTTTGAACTAATAAAAAATGGTTTTAATGAGAAATTCCTCAACTGAACTGACCCTGACCTTGCTGAACTACTGCCAACACTGCATCTGCACTGCAATTTCCTCTCATCTCCTGTTGTTGCAACTGCAATATATGCAACTGAGAAGCATCCGAAATACTGAAGCAATTGTGTTCAATATGATGCATCTGTCATTCGAGTCCTGACTGCTACTAGTTTATGCACTGTTCACTAAGGACTCTGTGCTACTGCTGACTCTGTGATGCAGGAGCATCCGGATTTAGCCAGCCATGTGATTGTGTATTCACATGTTGTGGCAAACAAGAGGTGAAAAAAATTGATTATTAATATCTTATTTAGCTTTAATTGTTAGAAGTTAGTTTGTTTTGATTTCCTAACTTAAATAGGAATAAAATGGTAAATTGGTTCTCCCTGCGAGGAGATTAAGCCAAATAGATTAGATCATGAGGATAAGGTAGAATTTGTTTGTTAGAGTGGTTCAACAGAAAGCTAATAAAAGACAAGAGAACCGCTTTCAGGTAGATATATAAGCGTGAATTGTTGTGAGGTGTGAGAGAAAAAAGAAATGGAATAGGTGTGAGAGAGGTGTGACAGAGGATTGGACAGAGAGGAGAATCAATGTAAAATTTAGCCATTAGGGGCTCGACTCTGTGTATTTTCATTACTGATTAATTCCAAGTATATCTATATTTTAATTCGGCTATCTGTTTTTGAAACTGTCGTTTTTTTATCTCTGTTGAATGACTGATATGGTGTCTCACACAACGGGGTTTCTATGAAAAGGGATTATGTGAAGTCATTGATTCGAGCCAAGTTTTGAAGTTCGTGCATCGGCCATCGCACATCGCATCCGGAGAAGGGAGACTAGACGACTGAACGAGCGACGCAGTGGGATTGTCGGATCGGGCACAGATCAACGGTGGAGAGCAAATCGCAACCCAGTGAGATATTTCACATCGACGATTTTTGTAGCTCTTATTAAGACTTCGCATGATAAGTCATTTAAACTGCGATGGGATAAAGACAGGAGGTGGTGGTGTGATGCGATTGCATATCGCATAGGATAAGGAACACGATTATTGCTAAACGTTAAAAGTTGCGACAGGGATTTGGCTGTGAGTTTTGAAATCGCAAAATCGCAATATTGCGAAAATTATTTAGTTGCGGAGTTTGCGGGGAGGTAAGTTGGTAAAGTCGCGGAGTGGCAATAAGTTGTGATTGGTCATCGTCTGCGTGGGCCCATAAAACCACAGATCTATGCGTGTATTCTGAAAATTTTGCAGCAATGCTACATCATTTGGTATCAGAGCAGAAACTGAGTTATGTTATCAAGGATTGTAGCAAATATGCCACCTAGGAGAGGAGCTAGCATAGGTCGGGGAAGACCTGTAGCCAATGCAATTTTGCTCCAAGAGATTCGGCATCTTCGTACAAGAATGGAGACAATGGAGACTGCTCAGAGGAGAGCACCTGATGAAGGAAATGTCAGTGCTGTAGAAGAATCTTCTGAGGAAGAAGAAGAGGCACAAAGCAAGGCAACTAAAGTTTTCAAGATATTAGCAAAGGTTAGTGGAAAACCAAGAATGGAGATTCCTTCATATGAGGGGAACCTTAATGTGGACGAGCTAATGGATTGGATCAGTTCAGTGGATAAGTATTTGGACTTAGAAGAGGTCGAAGATAAAAAGAAGGTAAAGTTTGCAGCTACCAAGTTGAAGGGCCATGCATATCTCTGGTGGGATGAACTACAAACATCCAAGGAAAGAAAGGGAAAGCCTAAGATCAAGCAATGGGATAAAATGGTAAGTAAATTGAAGAATAAATTTATGCCAAAAGACTATCAGTTGAATCTTTTCAAAGAATTGCTGAATTTGAGGCAGAAAGGAATGACTGTCAAGGAGTATACAAAGGAGTTTTACAAGCTAAGCATTAGAGCAGGACATGCTGAAGATGATATGGAGAAAATAGCCAGATACATCAATGGTCTAAGGTATGACATACAGGATGAAATCAGTTTGTTGAGTCCGAAGACAATTGAGGATGCCTACCAAGCATCTTTGAAGGCAGAGGAGAAAGTGTTGAAGAAACAAAGTCGGAAGAATAGAGGTAAAAGTCCAGCAAGAGGAAGAGGAACTTTTAGATCAAGATTTCAGCACTCTCAAAATGAAGCGGGAGGTTCGAGTAGTAGACCGCTGCAGAGAGGAGACTTTGGTAGAGGGAGATTTGCACCCAGAGGTAGAGGCCGAGGAAGAGAAATTCGGTGTTACACATGTGGAGAATGGGGAGACGGATCATGGGACTATCCTCATTACAAACCAACAAATCAACAGAATGTGAATGTAGCTGAGGCAAAGGAAGAAAATCCTCAAGTCACAGGAAAAGAAGAGCCACCTGAAGCAAGAGAGTCTTTATTGCTAAAAATAGTATTGCTTAAGGCAGAGAAGGAAGCAAATGAGCCAGCGCAAAGGAAGAGTTTATTCAACACTGTATGCAAGTCTAAAGAAAAGTGCTGCAAAGTTGTGATTGACAGTGGAAGCACTGATAATCTTGTTTCCACAGAGATGGTTGAGAAATTGGGGTTGATTAAGATGGTACACCCTACTCCCTACAGAGTGTCATGGCTATAGAAGGGACATTAGATTTGGGTGACAGATTAGTGCAAAGTAGAGATACAGTTCGGTACATATAAAGATTTCATATTGTGTGATGTAATGCCAATGGACCTGTGCCATGTATTGCTGGGAAGGCCTTGGCAATTTGACAGAAAAGCCATTCATGATGGCAAAAGGAATACCTATACCATAGAGAAGGATGGAAAGAAGCACACATTACTATCTTTGAAGGATGAAGCAAACAAAGGAGCAGCTGGGAATAATGTTATGCTGATTAGTGGAAAGGAATTGCTGCAAGAAGTCAAGAAGGAGAAAGAAATGCATTTTGCTTTTGTGGGTAAACCCAAGGTAATTCTAACTTCTACAAATTTAGACAATCTACCTGTGGAAATTAAAAATATGTTAGATGATTATGCTGACATAATTGTTGATGAATTACCAAGTAAATTGCCACCAATCATAAGTATCAGTCATCACATAGATTTAATACCTGGTGCAAGTTTACCAAACAAAGTAGCATATAGAATGACCCCTCGGGAGAATGAAGAAGTTGGAAGATAGGTACAGGAGTTGTTAGATAAAGGATTGATCAAAGAAAGCCTTATCCCATGTGCAGTATCAGCCGTGCTTAGTCCAAAGAAAGGAGGCAAGTGGCGCATGTGCACTGATTCCAGAGCCATAAACAAGATCACTATCAGGTATAGATTTCCATTGCCACGCATAGATGATTTGATGGATTGTTTAAGTGGGTCAAAGTATTTTACTAAAATAGACTTGAAGAGTGGATACCATCAAATAAGGATTAGAGAAGGACATGAATGGAAGACTGCATTTAAGCCCAACAGTGGGTTGTATGAGTGGTTACTGATGCCTTTTGGGCTCACTAATGCACCAAATACATTTATGAGACTAATGAACGAGGTCTTGAAAGAGTATGCAAGAAAATTTGTGATAGTCTATCTTGATGACATTCTGATTTTCAGTCAGAGTAAGGAAGAGCATTTGGAGCATATCAAGTTGGTGTTAAATACTTTGCAAAAGGAGAAACTGCTTATAAATTTGAAGAAGTGTAGTTTTATGAAGAAAGAGCTCATTTACTTGGGATTTATAGTCTCAGAAGAAGGCTTGAAGATGGATCCGGAAAAGATCTAGGTAATACTGGATTGGCCAACTCCGAGAAGTGTATTTGAGGTAAGGAGTTTTCATGGTCTTGCAAGTTTTTACAGAAAGTTTATTATTGTTAGATCTGTGCACCAATAGTTGAAACAATAAAGGAGAGCAACCAACCATTTAAGTGGACAAAAGCAGCAGATCAGAATTTCAAGTTGTTGAAAAAGAGAATCACTGAAAGACCTGTTTTGGCCTTGCCAAATTTTGATAAAATATTCCAAGTTGAAATTGATGCTAGTGGGATAGCGATTGGAGTTGTCTTGAGTCAAGAGTAGAGACTGATAGCTTATTTTAGTGAAAAGTTAAATGAGGCCAAGACGAAGTATTCATCCTATGATAAGGAGTTCTATGCTATTGTGCAGGCTTTGAAGAAATGGAGGCATTATTTGTTGCCCAAAGAATTTGTGTTGTATTCAGATAACCATGCACTGCAGTTCATAAATAATTAGCTGAAGTTGAACCAAAAGCATGTTGAGATTTTGTGTATTTGGGGTAGCATTAGTTGTGCTCTAGCTCCCAAATATTGTGGAGGGAGTAGAGTACACTTGATCTACAAGACCCAGAAATTGATTTGGGAAATTTCATCTGGTTTAGGAAATATTAAATTAATTAATTATTTTAATGTATTTCCTAAGTTAAAACTTAGGGAACTTAAATAATTAAGGTGAATTTAATTAAACATGTGATGAAATTGTCTTAAGTGACACGGATCAAGTTTTCTTTTAATCTTAGCCATTGATTCAAGATCTGATCATGGCCATTGGTTTCCCAACGAGAAAAGTATAAAGGAAAGGCTTGGAGTCATTTGTAAAGACACACAGAGGCAGGGCACTGAAGCTAAGGTGAGATTCTAGGGCGGGTTTGCTAAGAAATCTCAGAAGTGTTTCACATGCAGAGAGGGGAATTTAGGCCAAGGGGATGATCTGATCCCAGGGTCTAGAATCAACAAGAGGCAGAGATCAGCTTAGAGAGGCAGCACAGAGAAACAGGAGGGCAACAACTTATGCTACGCAGGTGCTACGTAGTCCCTCAAGGACAACCTAATTGCTGTAGGAAACCCTCTGAGGTTACGCAGAGACCCTAAGGGGCAGCGTAAAGCCTGCGTCACCCAGTCTGGTGTAACGTAGACCTTTCCGGAGCAACACTAAGTTTCAGAGGGGCTTCAGAGGCTGACGCAGAGGCTTTAGGGGCAGTGTTGGGGTTTCTAGGCCCTAATTTTGGCTGAGTTCTCTAAATCTCGTTTGAGGGTGTGGATCAGTCATTATTTTGGCCCTAGATCAGCCAGTGAGCTGTAGATCTATTTTTCTCTGTTAGGTTTTCCAGATCTAGAACCCAGGCTTGTTGTATTCAAAAAATTCTTAATAATAAAACCCTCCAGCAACCAGAAGACCGGTTTTCCCGCATTGGGTTTTTCCGGGGACTATTTGTCCAGAAATAACTGTGTCACTTTGTCTATGTGTGCATGAACTTGTTCTAGATCTGGATTGGTGGAGATCTGTTATGTGTTTTGCTTCGATTTTAACTTGAATTTTATTCATTTAATAACTTGTCTAAGTAGGAGGAGCATAACCAGATTAACAGTAAATAATTTATGCATAAAGTGTAAAGATTCAGAAATTTCCATAAAGCATGCTAAGTGGGTGGAGTTTTTTGCAGAGCTTTACCTTTGTAATCAAACACACAAGTGGTAAGTCAAACAAAGTTGCTGATGCTTTGAGCAGACTAAATTTGTTTATGCAGGAATTGAGGATTGGCATTTTGCGGTTTGAAGAGATGATTGATATGTATGAGGAAGACACAGATTTTAAAGAAATATATGCAGCTGTTAAAAATCCTATAATTCATAATAGAAGCCAATGGTTGGACTACCTGATTCAAGGAGGATCACTGTTAAAGAATAATAAACTGTGTATACGTAAGTGTTCCATGAGAGAAAATCTGATTAAAGAAAAACATAGTGGAGGACTGTTCAGACACTTTGGACAAGATAAAACATTTTCTCAAGTAAGTGCTTTTTATTATTGGCCAAAAATGCAAGCTGATATCAAAAAATTTGTTGAGAAGTACAGGATTTATCAACATGCCAAAGGAAAGAAGCCAAAACTCTGGGTTATATCATCCATTGCCAATACCGAATAGACCTTGGGATGCTGTCAGCATGGATTTTGTTTTAGGTTTTATGTTTGACGAAGACTCAAAGAGGACATGATTCTATCTATGTTGTCGTAGATAGTTTTTCTAAAATGGCTCATTTTATTGCTTGTAAGAAAACTAGTGATGCAACTCACATTGCTAATTTGTTTTTCTCTGAAGTTATAAGATTACATGGACTGCCTGTGAGTATTGTTTCAGATAGGGATACAAAGTTCGTAGGACACTTCTGGAGGACTCTGTGGAAGAAGCTAGGTACAAACCTCAGTTTCAGTTCAGCCTATCATCCTCAGACGGATGGAAAAACTGAAGTGGTGAATAGGAGCTTGGGAAACATATTAAGGAGTTTGGTTTACAAAAATCCAAAGCAATGGGACTTAACACTTGCTCAAGCTGAATTTGCCTATAATGATACTCCTAACTAAAGTACCGGGATGAGTCCATTTCAGATTGTTTTTGGGATGCATCCAAGAGGTGTGTATGAACTTAGAGATTTGAGCAAACAAGAGACAAGGAGTGCAAAGGCTGAAGAATTTGCAGAACAGATACAGAAGTTGCTGGAAGATGTCAAACAAAGATTATAGAAAAACACTCAAAAGTATAAACAAAGGGCTGATATGAAGAGGACTGAAAGGGAGTTTCAAGTAGATGATTTAGTCATGGTTTATCTAAGGAAGGAAAGGTTTCCAGTCGAGACCTAGAATAAACTGAAAATGAAAAAGATAGGGCCATGTACGATTTTGAGGAAGTTTTCCTCAAATGCATATGAGATTGAGCTACTAGGAGTTGGGATATCACCCATCTTTATTGTTGCAGATTACCCATACAAAGAAACAGAGGAAGAACTACAAGAAGAACCTATAGAAGAGGAGGACCAGACTTTGAATTGGAAGGAACAGATGCCAAAGACAACAAAGAAAGAAGTGGAAGCCATTCTGGAGAAAAGAGAAACAAAGAAGACCGGGGGACATACCTATTATCAGTATCTAGTCAAATGGAAAGGACAACCAGTGGAAGATGCCAGTTGGATGACAGCAGCAAAGTTACAAAAGTTTAATGCAGATCTTGAACCATTGATGAATCAATCTGTTCTTCCCCGGGAGTCTGACGCAGGAGCATTCGGATTTTAGGCAGCAATGTGATTGTGTGTTCACATGTTGTGGCTAACAAGAGGTGAAAAAAAATTGATTATTAATATTTTATTTAGCTTTAATTGTGAGAAGTTAGTTTGTTTTGATTTCCTAACTTAAATAGGAATAAAATAGTAAATTGGTTTTCCCTGCGAGGAGATTAAGCCAAATAGATTAGATCATGAGGATAGGGTAGAATTTGTTTGTTAGAGTGGTTCAACAGAAAGCTAATAAAAGACAAGAGAACCGCTTTCCGGTAGATATATAAGCATGAATAGGTGTGAGGTGTGAGAGAAAAAAGAAATGGAATAGGTGTGAGAGAGGTGTGACAGAGGAGTGGATAGAGAGGAGAATCAATGTAAAATTCAATCATCAAGGGCTCGACTCTGTGTATTTTCATTACTAATTAATTCCAAGTATATCTGTATTTTAATTCAGCTGTATGCTTTTGAAACTGTCGTTTTTTAATTTCTTTGTTGAATGACGGATGTGGCGTCGCACACAGCGGGTTTCTATGAAAAAGGATTATGTGAAGTCATTGATTCGAGCCAAGTTTTGAAGTTTGTGCATCGGCCATCGCACATCGCATCTAGAGAAGGGCGGCTAGACGACTGAACGAGCAACGCAGTGGGACCGTTGGATCGGGCACAGATCAACAGTGGAGAGCAAATCGCAACCCAATGAGATATCGCACATCGACGATTTTTGTAGCTCTTGTTAAGACTTCGCAGGATAAGTCATTTAAACTGTGATGCGATAACGACGGGAGGTGGCGGTTTGATGCGATCGCATATTGCATAGGATAAGGAACACAGGTATTCCTAAACGTTAGAAGTTGCGATGGGGATTTGGCTGTGAGTTGCGAAATTGCGAAATCGCAATATTGCGAAAATTATTAAGTTGCGGAGTTTGCGGGGAGTTAAGTTGGTAAAGTCGTGAAGTTGCAATAAGTTGCGATTGGTCACCGTCTGTGTGGGCCCATAAAACCACAGACCCGTGTGCGTATTCTGAAAATTTTGCAGCCACGCTGCATCATTCTGCATTGTGCCAACTGCACTGTTGCTAACACTGCTGACTGCAACTAGTCTCTGTAATTGTCACTCTGGCATCTGACTGCACCAACTGCAATTGGTCCATCCTGCTACTGAATACTGTGGGTCCCCGTAGCCAGGTACTGATTCAAGAGGTGGACCTCCTCAAGAATCCTGCCCATCTGTAGCTCTCTGCGGCTACAAAAGCAAGTCACCTTTTGTAATGACCCATCAAATTATAGGGAACATTGGAATATTAGCAAGCATATGAGACATGCATATGATAGCTACATATGCATGAATCGTATGTAACGCACTAGTATACATACTGGCTATTATGGAAAGCAGCAGTGCACATTTCCAGCAAAGTAGTGCGAATAGCTAGGAAGTGTGAGTTGTCGGGAGAGAGAGCCAGATCAATTGCAGAAGGAGACATGGTGTCTATAGTATACTTTTCTAGTAGAGATTGCCGGAGCTTTGCGAGAAAGGCAAGCAGATCATCGTACTCTTGAATTGCTGAATAATAATAAAAAGCTCATCTGCTGCAGTGGTTTTCCCTTCGGGGTTTTTCCAAGGACGATTGTCCAAAATACAATGGTGTCAATTTTATTGTGTGTGTGCATATTTCTTAGTTCCAGTTTTTATATTCCGCAATGTTTTTTTGCAAAAGATTGCCATTGCGAATTTATCGTTATTTGCCATAATATTAATTTACGGTTGATAATAAACTACGATCAGTTAGAAGATAAATATCCAGTAATTGCAATCATGGAAATTTCATAGATTTCGTTTGAATTTTTTTGATCCTGGTTCTACAAATTGTTTCCTACTGTTTCTCTATTTGACATTTCCTACAAGATTACCTAAGGTTTCCGGTACTTTTGGACCCTTTACTGATTTGTAGAAAGCCATTTTCTGCCATTTCCTGTTTTCAGTTTTTGATATTGATTAAAACTTAGGGTTGAACATTCCAATGTTTTGATGTCTGGTTATTACTTTTCTTGTTGTTGAGTGTCCCCTGGTCATTATAAGTAACTCTAACCCTTATTTTTAACTTCCCTAGGTTGTGATTACTTCTAGGACTTTTCCTTTCAAGCATTGTTCTAACTTATTGTGCTTGGCCTGTAAAAGATGGATGAGCCTTGAATGTTTGTTGTGGTTACAAAATTAGAGTTGATAAACTCCTTCTCTAACCATATTGGCAAAAATTTCCCAAGTTGCCATTGTTTTTTAGGCAAACTTGACAAAATGTTTTGGGCATAGTCATGAAGTAATAGAGCATAGTCGTGATTCTATCAATGTTTCTTTGCCTTGGAATTTAGGTCTGTATTCATTTAAATTCATTCTTCTATGTGATTTTGTCAAATGCTCCTTCAATTTCGCTTGTACTCATCAATGCCAGCGGTAAGGATTTTATTTTTGTGTTCATTTAAACTCATTCTTCCAAGTGATTTTGTAAAAGTGCTCCTCCAATTTCCTTTTTCACTCAGCAGAGTCATTAGTGTGTATAATGAATTTCACATGCAACTTTTCAAGGTTTGATCAATTGCAATGATTCTAGATCTTGGAGATGAATTGTTTCTGGGGTCAATATCTCAAACAATGTGTAAGCATATACATCTTGTTCTACACTTTTAGCTCCTAATTAAGTGTTTTAAATGTTATATAATTTGATATGAGGCATTTTGGTATATCTTATGGATATTGTTATTTAGTTGGTTGTGTTTATATTGTAAACATACATATGCTTATATTTTATAATGTTTTTGTTCAGGGCATTTCTTATCCGAGTTTGTTGATGTCTTTTGGAAGGTTTAAGCTGAGATCATTGAAATACAATGTTTTGCATATTTCTCTCTAGGATTAACAACTATGGTGATTCTGTTTCGCTTTTATCTTGCAGGAAGGAAATGAGTGCATATAATTTGGAGTTGGCAAATGTAGAACAAGTTAAACAGCATTTTGAACTTTTTGATGCAGAAGCACGTGCACTACTGTTGAAGGGGCTTGCAATTCCTGCGTATGCGTAGAAAAGAGTCTTTTCCTTCTCTTATTTTGATATGCTATGTAGATTTAGTACAATTTGCAAATTTATTATCAATGATACTTCCCGTTTTGCCTAATGTGATAGGTATGACCATGTTCTCAAGACCTCTCATGCTTTCAACATTTTAGATGCTAGAGGTTCTATAGGTGTCACAGAAAGAGCCCGATTTTTTGGCCGCATGCGTAGGTAAGCTTGCTTTTGCTTTTTTCTTCTTGCTCTATATTCGTCTTGATCATGAAAATGAAAATATATTATTGTAAATTTTCCAAATCGTAGGCGACTGCTGTCCTATGCTTCTTTATTAAATAAACCAGATCCTGAGTTGACTCAATAACATAAATAAAAATCTGAACATGCGTCAATCATATAAAGAGCTGGAAAATACTGTGGAAGAATAAATATTAATTTCTCACACAGATAATTACTTCAAATCAGCTTTTCATTCCATTAAACATTTAAAAAACTTATAAGGAAACCTCTACACATTGCCCAAAAAATCAACATGCTGCATGCATACCAACAGAACGCTCTTACTGAGCTTGTACAGCCTGTTGAAAAACCGAGAAACATTGGAAAACTGCTGTACTACCTGCAGGACAGCTTGTATGGTTTGTCCATATGATTGTATGGACATGTATGGACCTGTCCATAAAACTGTATGAGATTGTACAGACCACTGTCTCGTACTTCATGCTTGTCTAAGAATGCCTTTTCCTTGACTGCCTTCTTTCTGTCTCTTGCTCAACTGCTGCAGTGCCCCCTGTCTTCATAGTTTTAGCAGAAAATCTATTTTTAAGATTACTCCTAGTCTAGGTACAATTTTCGACTACTTGCTAAAAATAAGATTCTCACATTGAATTACAAAATATAATTACTTTTCCAAAATTAGAATTACTTTTCGAGAAATAACATTTTTGATAATTTCATGATTTACTTCTCGTGTCAGCATGTTGACTCTGAACATATGCGGAAATTCTTATCCAACCTATAATTCTCAATACTCCCTCTTAGCGAGGAAGGAATTCTGCACCAATCAGAGTTTGCCTCAAAATGCTTCAAACTTCCCTTTTTGCCAAGGTCTTGGTCAAAATATCAATAACCTGATGATTTGTGGATACATACCAAAGCTTCACTGCTCCCTTATGAATCTTCTCTTGAATGAAGTGATATTTGATCTCTATGTGCTTCTACTTGTCGTGGAACATTTAATTCTCAAAGAGTTTGATACAACTCCAATTTTCACAATAGATAATTGTTGGATCCAACTTCTGATCAAATAAACCTGTAAGTGACTTGCAAATCCGAATGGCCTCAAAATTCACTGTACTGGCTACCATATACTCTGCCTTTGCGGAGCTAAGTGCCATAGAAGTTTGTTTGCTGCTGAACCAGGATACCATCACTGATCCCAAACTAAAACAACACCCTGAGGTATTCTTCCTGTCTATTGCACCTCCTACCCAATCGGAGTCTATATACCCCTGCAACTTCACCTCACCATTTCCAAGATATTTCAGACCATACTCCACTATGCCCCTCAAATACCCGAGCACTTGTTTTGCTGCTATTCAATGCTCCTCCCTCAGCTTCACCATGAATTGACTCAAGGCATTCTCTACAAAACATATATCTGGTATGTTGTTGACCAAATACATCAGAGAATCTATCAACTGCCTGTACAATGTGGGATCCACCAACTTTGAATTTGAAACTGTCACCTTCTATAGATTGGTGATCATGGGTGTGCCATAGGTTTGCCTTTCTCTATTCGAATCTTTTCAGAGGCTCAACTGCATACTTACCTCCCCCAAGGAATATCTCTCCTGGTTTTTGCCAAAACTCTAAAATCAAAAAATAATGCATCATGAAGATGTCCTTCTTCTCGAACTCAGCTGCCATATCCACGTCACAACTTGCAATGAGCTTCTCTGCACTTGTAAGAAAGAAGTCATCTACATACAACACCAATAAGCATATTAGTCCCAACAAATATAAAGTATAAGCTCGGATTTGCTTCACTTTTGGTGAATCCCTTTCTAAGCAAGCATCATACGATCATGGAATACCATGCTCTCGATGCCTACTTCAGTCCATGTAAAGCTTTCTTAAGCTAGTGCAAACATGGGACTCCTTCCTATGTACCTCAAAGCCCTGAGGTTGGTCTATGTAGACTTCTTCCTTAATGATCCTATTAAAGAAAGTTGTCTTCACATCCATTTGATGTATCCTCCATCCCATGACTAAGAAAATAGACACAAAAAATCTAATGGAAGTTTACCTGGCTACTAGAGCAAAACCCTCCTCATAGTCCACTCCCTCTTTCTGGGAGAACCCTCTCACCTCAAACCTCACGTTGAATTTCTGAATGTTGCATCTACATCATGCTTGATCTTGTAGAGTCACCTATAACTTGTAATTGATTTCCCCTTTGGTCTCGACGCTATATCTCAAACATCATTCTTCATGATGGAGGTGTATTCTTCCATCGTGGCATCATGCTATATCTCTTGGTTTGTTGCCTCTTGAAAAATAGAGGGTTTGGAAGGACAATATCAACAACTAGCAGGATTGGCGAAGGTCAACCCTAAGAGGGAGAGAGGGATATCGTACTATTTGGGGGATTGGCAACAAAACTCATGGTTGTTTCAAAGAATTGAGACAGACCCACAACCGTGCTAAGAATTAGCACATGATCGAGGCTAGTGGACAATAGAGTGTCCAGTCACATGACATGGATGAGGTCAATGTTTTGCAGTGTTTTAGAGATAGACTCAGACTGTCATGTGAGTTGTGGATGTGTTAGATTCTAGTTAGAGTCGGGAGGATTTATGGAGGTGACAGGGATGTTGTTTGTTCCAGGGTTGATGGTACACGTGCTCTCAATACCAACCTTGGAAGATGTTGGATATAGAGTTTTGCTCTGGGATGGACATGTGCTTTTATATTCAGACTCCAGAGGGAGCGACTTTGGATGCAGTTGTAGTGCTTGGCATCAAATAGGGGCAATCATATAGGTTTTCATGACAACCCGTGGGTATATTGTAACGACCCATTCCTAATTTATAAGTAAAATAACATTAGCGAGTATACGACATATGCATATGATAGCTACACATGCCTATATCGCATACCTCGCACTAGTATTAAGACTACCTAAGTAAGAATAACGAATTGAATATTTATTTTATATTTTATCTCGCCATGATATAACGAAATATCAACAGGATACCTAACACGTATACCGCTCTATCTGCATATGCATGGGAGAGTGTTATTTAAGAAAATCAGATTATAATTTAGTAAAAATTATATGTGGATGAACCAATAAAGTAATAATATAATTTAATTAAGGCAAATTAATTAAGTTAAAAACAAACATAATACAAATTAAATCCAAGTTAAGCTCTACATAAAGCCATCACATCTACGTAACTAGATAAGGACCCAATATGGATATCTCATGCACTTAACCCCAAAACCTTATCTCTAAGTTAATATCTCCTTAAATGCATGCATACCCTCATAAATGCCATAATATCTATGGGAGTTGAGGGCGGTGGAGAAAAATGATATAAGGAAGAGGATGTGAAGTGGAAAGGGCACGGTCTTTTGGGGAAAATTCTGCATTCTGTCAAAAAGGAAGGATTGAAGGATACGAACAGTTTTGGAAGGGAGTCTCATTGTTCTTGGGATTCTGGGCAAGGGGGTAGAAGAGTCATCTTCTGGGTCTAGGATTGTTCCTAGATCGGCTGGGAGGATTATATTGTTTCGGTAACCCGTTTGGGGAATCCACATCTCATCAAGTCATCAGCTCATTAATTCTTCAGTTTATTCCAGGTATTTTTTTTATGTATAGAATAGTTTCTTAATTAAATTTTAGTGCTGATTTTCATTCAATTGCAGTACTGCTGAAATATATGCTTAGATTAAAATTCCTTAAATAAAATTGCTGAGTATGGACTCTTACACATGGTATCAGAGCCACAGTTTGAAACCTTAGGGACCTTATAGGCCCATTAAATTTCGTTTCTAAGTTTCTGCTTGCTTGAATGTTTTTTCTCTTTGCTGAAAGTGTTGCTGAGTTTGTCATGAGATCCTAGTGTATCAGCAGTGATGATAGGATTTGGGGGCTTTCTGTGTCATGAGCCTAATTTGAAAAATTGACTTACAAAAACAAACAAAATAAAACGTGCACAAATATGAGACTTTACACTGTTGAAAGCATTATACAATAGCAGTTTTGAATGTTCAGATAAGTCTCAGATACAGTTTTAATATCCTTATAAGTCATAACAAAACAAAGAAGAAAATTTGATAGAGACAGAACTGCAACTACTGTAAATTTTGACAATCTGCCCGAATTTATTGTTTATATTCTAATTTCTAAAGCTCGTATCTCTAAGGTATATATATGTATATATGCGAAGTAATATATTTTGAAAGAAATCGAAAGTCTAAAACTATCTCTGGAAAGGTATCCGAACTTTTTGAAATTTGAACTATCTAATGAAGATCTAAAGCTTATATGACAAATCTGAACCTTCTGTAGTGGCATCCAAACATTCTATTGCAAGTGGCATCTGAACCTTCTATGGCACAGTGGTTTATTAAAAAAAAAAAAAATTTGTGGCACAATTGAGGGTAGAGTCTCCTCAAAGAACAACACTTATATTAACAAGGAGAAGGCATTATTTTACAACTGTGTGGCAGCAAGTTTCAAGGTGACTGCAGGACTGAGGTAACCCTAGTCACAATAAACAATGAATTAGATCAAAACTTCAGTCAAAGTATACCCAGAATTATGAAAGCTTCCACAGTAAGCTTGTGAGCATGGATCAAGCATTATCAAGCTTTAAATGTTACAGATCTAAAGCAGTATGTCTGTGGAATATTTGAAGCATGAAACAGTGTGTGGTATACCTCCAAGACTTGTAACAGTACGAAGTATATTTCTCTGACATAACAAAAACAGTGTGAATTATGATACATCAAGAATCCGTGACATTTTTGGAAGAAACTAAAACTCTATGGTGAAGTGGTCAAATCACTAAAATCCATCTCTGAGATATTTCTCTGTGAAAGAAGGAATGGAATTATCGGTATCCGAAAATAATGCCAATCCTAAGACCTTTACAAAACAGTGTCATATCTCCCTGTAAAAAGGACTCTGATGGAAATACAAGTTGCAGCAAGCTCATCTCTATGACACAAGTCTGTGAAGAAGCCATACTTCCTTCCTATACATAAAAGGAATAACTAGGTCTATTAAAATGCAGAATCGACTTCTCTGATTAAATCACCCATAGGTCAGGTGTAAGTCAATTACGTCCTATCATAAAAATTGCAATCTTTGAGGTGTAAAAGCTTTCTAGAGAAAACAACGACCCTGCAGTGCGATCCAAGAAAATATTTGGGTTCTCTTTTGAGTTGACTTGTAGGAAAAGGCCAGTTATGGGACTCTGCTAATGGCATTTAGAGGTTCGTTTGAATGAAAGTAGGCTAAACAGTATTTTGTATCATTTGAATAGAATTTCAATTGATCAGATGAAATCTGTTAGTAAATGTTCTACAAGATAATAAAAGAAATATTTACTTGTTGACAATAGCCAAGCTTTTGGATAAACAAGCAACTGTTATTGAGGATAAATAAACTGGTTCTATCAAAAAGTATGATAGAAGAGCCCCTTGCAGCCCCAATACATTTCAACGAGCTATCTTATCTGAACAACTCATTGACAAGGTAGCATCTCCACAACCAGGCTTTCTCCTCACCATCCCTACAACTTGTAAACCATGCAAGCATTCGAAATAATTCCTACCAGTGTCACCTTCATATTGAGAACCTTGATGCTTTGGATGAAAACCGGTTCTAGTCGTCTTCGGTATGCCTGTATGAACAGCTTCCTTGTAATATCCCCAAAGGGAAATAACCAGTAATAAACAGAAAATTGCCAGACAGATATAGAAAATACAATGCTGAACCAGATCACTGAACAATTGCACATAGGATTCCAGAAAGCTGAGCCATTTTATTAATCTGAAAGTACATAGAGAGGAGTACAAGAAAATCAGAGTAAGTGCACCTATCCTTGCCCTAGGCAAGTGGAGACCCTCTCAGACAGAATAATGGCTGCAACAAGGACAGCGTCCTAGCTGCTCTGAAGACTGAAGCTGGACTGCGCTGGTGCTCTGAGCTGAAGACTGGAAAACAGCTGATCTCAAACTCCAAACCCTCACCAATGGAAAACGTTGTCTCTGCTAGTGACAGCGCAGAAACAGATGAAGCACTAGTCACCCAAACCTCCAGACAGATGGATCAGCTACTGAATGCTAGAAAACGCTGTTGAGCCCATCTCACACAAGCCTGCTCCTCAGATCAGCGTCCTACCTGGTGGATCTGCCTCCTGCATGCTCAGATCTGCTGGATCTGAAGCCTCCAAACCAGATCTGCGTCCTATCCCTCCTAATCTGCGTCCTCCTTGGCCAGATCTGCTACTAACCTTTCAGATCTATGCTGGATCTGACAATATCTCTTCAGATCTGCAACCTCCAAGGCTGGATCTGATGTTATCTCTTCAGATCTAGGCTAGATCTGCCAATATCTCCTCGGATCTGCAATCTCCCAAGCTGGATCTAGTGCTATATCTTCAGATCTGCACCCTACAGAACTAGATCTGCAAATATCTGCTGAATCTACCCTCTCAGTGACTCTATCGGTGTGCCTTGAGATACCGCGTCCTCCTCTTGAAGCCAGAGCGCGTCCTGCTCCAAGGCGATGCGTCCTTCCTCCTCCACAGACCCGTTTCCACGCTCGGATGCGGGCTGCGTCCTCCACCGGAACGCGTCCTCACTCTCTAGGGCGTCGGCGTCCTCTCTGCCGGGAACCAACGTCCTTCCTCCTACGAGCTGCGCGGCCCACGAGAGGGGCTTCTTCCTCTCCGGTCTGTACACGAAGCTTCTTTGCTGCAGCACTCTTTGGCCCAGAAAGGTGTACTTCAGAGCAGAACCTTACTAGGGCGGGCACTCGGGAGTCCCCGAAGTAAGGGTGAAACCGGAAATAACCTTACCGAGGGCGGTACTCGAAGTCCCCGAGGCTAAGGGTGAGATCTCGGCCAGGAACCTTTCGGTTACCCATACTTGATCTTTGCGAGGCAGAGCTAAACAGCGGCGTGCTTGAAGCAGACAGAAGTCTAGCTCTCAATAATAATATCAAATCATGAATGATCCAAATGAGGTGAGAACCTCTCCTTTTATAATGCCAAACTCCCTCCAAAACTTAACTGCGTCCTTACTCTCCTTTTACCTGCGCAGTTTACCTTGGGTCAGCCTGATGCCTCCCCCATCATACTCATGTGGACCCCCAAGGCCCCCTTTCTAAGTTACAACGTCAATCTACTAGGAAAAGAACACTTTATTATAAAGTGAGGTGACTAAGTGAGGTGACACCTCTTATTTCTCACTTTATTTATTATTTCTAGCTAAAGCGGAAAAATAAAGCAAAAATGAAATATTCCAATTAGCAAGGCTAATTGGGAATATTACAGTCTCCCCCGGAAAAACGTTGCTTGTCCTCAAGCAACTGAAGTGATGGATGTTGTAAGATTTTCTCATCCTCCCAAGTGGCATCCTCATCCGGCAGGTTCTTCCATCTCACCAAGAACTCTCTGATCTTCCTGCTCCGCAGCTGTCTCTCCCTGGTGTCAATAATGGCCTCCGGCTGTAATACCAAGTGCCCCTCATCATCTGTCGGTGGTAGTTCCCCGGTGACTGTCACGTGCTGGCCCAATGCTTTCTTCAGGCATGATACATGGAAGATGTTATGAATCCGGCTGCCTTGGGGCAGTTCCAACTCATATGCAACCTGCCCGATCCTACGTATCACCCTGTACGGTCCATAAAAGCGAGGCTTAAGCTTCTCTGCCCCCTTCTGTTTGAGTGAAGACTGTCGGTATGGCTGTAACCGCAGGTAGACCAGGTCCCCTACCTCAAAGTGTCTCTCCACCCGACCCTTATCAGCATACAATTTCTGCTGATTCTGTGTTGTGGCTATGTTGTCCTTGAGAGCCCGGAGGATGTCTTGGCTCTCTTGGATCCATAATTTGGCTCGCGGAGCCCTGCTAACACCGAACATCATGTCCACAAAAGATAGGGAATGGTGTCCATACAACGCATAGAAAGGTGTCATGCCTATGGACATATGGTGGGTTGTGTTGTAGCAGTACTCGCCCAGATGTAGCCATTTCAGCCATGCTCTCTGCTGCCCATTGACGTAGTTACGCAAGTAGCCCTCCAGCCACTTGTTAACTATCTCTGTCTGCCCGTCCGTCTGGGGATGATAACTAGTGCTCGGTGTCAACTCAGTACCCACTAGTCGGAAGAGCTCCTGCCAAAAACCACCCATAAAACGGCTGTCCCTGTCGCTAACAATGGTCTTGGGTAGACCATGCAATCTGAAAACCTCCCGAAAAAACAACTCTGCCACCTGTGCCGCTGTATAATGCGCCGAAATGGCGAAAAAATGAGCATACTTCGTTAGCCTGTCAACTACTACGAAGATGCAGTCCTTGCCCTGCACTGTGGGCAACCCTGTGATGAAGTCCATCGAAACACTCTCCCACTTCCCCTCTGGAATGGGAAGCGACTGCAACAACCCCGCAGGATGGCTCATCTCCCCTTTGTTTCTCTGGCAAACCTCGCACTCCCTGACATGCTGGAGTACGTCCTCCTTGAGGCCCTTCCATGCAAATCTCTCCCGGATGGCCCTGTACATCTTGGTGAACCCCTGATGGCCCGCCAATGGTGAATCATGTGAAGCTTGGAGTATCTTCTCCTTGAGCTGAGATCCCTCAGTCAAGAAGATCATGTCCCTGTAATAGATGACCTCATCGGCCACCCTGTATCTGCTATCTGCTACCTGTCCATCCAGCACCTCGCATGCAAATCTATCTTTGGAGTACTCAACCAGTAGTCGAGCCTTCCAGTCAGCGTCCAAGCTCATGAGAGATAACGTGGCTGGTCTACGGGAAAGCGCATCTGCTACCACGTTATTTTTCCCCTTGACATACTCTATGTCAAAATCATAAGCCTGGATCTTGCTGATCCACTTCTGCTGCCTCTCCTGCAACTGCTTCTGCTCCAGAAAGTACTTCAGGCTGTTATGATCTGTCCTCACCCTGAATCTGCCACCTACCAGGTACTGCCGGAATTTGGCCAATGCATGCATGATGGTCAGCATCTCCTTGTCATAGATGGGATAAAGCCTCTCGTGTGGAAGGAGCTTCCGGCTCTCAAACGCAATCGGATGACCCTCCTGCATCAGAACTGCCCCAATCCCTTCTCCTGATGCATCGCATTCCAGGACAAAGGGCTGCGTAAAATCTGGCAATGCCAACACGGGACAACTACTCATCACCTCCTTGAGCTTATCAAAAGCTCGCTGTGCGATATCCGTCCAACTGAATGCCCCCTTCCTTGTCAGCTCCGTGAGGGGTGCAACAAGCTGTGAGAAGCCCTTGACGAACTTCCTGTAGTAAGTACAGATACCAATGAACCCTCTAAGTTCTGTCACATTCCGTGGCTCTGGCCAGTCCCTGATAGCCCGGATCTTCTCCTCGTGGACTCTCACCCCGTCCACTCCTATGATGTGTCCCAAATACAGCATCTCTGTCAATCCAAACTCACACTTGGAGAGCTTGGCAAAGAACTGCTGCTCCTCCAGAATGTGCAAGACCGTCTCAATGTGCTGGAGATGCTCCTCCCATGTCCTGCTGTATATAAGTATATCATCAAAGAAAACCAGCACGAACTTTCTCAGATGATCCCTGAAAATATGGTTCATACAAGACTGGAAAGTAGCAGGTGCATTGGTCAGCCCAAATGGCATGACCAGAAACTCAAAGTGCCCATAATGACACCTGAAAGCAGTCTTGGGAATGTCCTGTTCCCTCATGCGTATCTGATGGTACCCGGATCTCAAATCGATCTTTGAGAAGAACCGTGCTCCTCTCAACTCATCCATCAACTCATCGATCCTGGGAATGGGGTACCTGTTCTTCAGGGTCTTTTTGTTCAGAGCCCTGTAGTCAATGCACATGCGTAATGTGCCGTCCTTCTACTTCACCAGCACTACTGAAGAAGCGAAAGGACTGGTGCTGGGTCGAATGTGCCCAAGGGCCAGCAGCTCCTGAATGGCCCGTTCTATCTCATCCCGATAGGCTTTGGGATGCCTATACGGTGTGGTGATTACCGCCTGTATCCCCTGCTCCAGCTCGGTCGTGTGCTCAAACCCCCTATCCGGTGGCTGTCCTGGCGGAATATCTCCAAAAACTACTGCATATTTGTCGAGAAGAGTCTGTAGATCAGGGTGCACCGTCCGTCCCGTATCTACTGCCTCTGAAGCCCGCAACTCGACTGCCCACTCTATATCTCCCTTGCGGAATGTCGCCTCCATGCTGTGTGCCGATACTGTCTGGGGTGGATATGTGTTCTGCCCTCGGATCTTCTCATGCCTTCCCGTCTTGGGATCATCCCACTCCATCTCCAGGGCCTTCCAATCAGTGGTGACCTTCCCCAGAGTAATAAGCCACTGAACTCCCAATATCACATTGGTGTCCGGGATGTCCACCACAAAGAAGTGATCGGTCAATGTATAGGTGCCCATCGTCACTGATAACTCTGGTACATATCGAGCACAAGCCATGGTCTGGTCTCCTGGTACCAAAACGGAAAACCCATCAAAGCCCTCCGTTGGTATGCCTCTCCGTGCAACCATCTGGGCATCAATGAAGTTGTGGGTAGCCCCACTGTCGACTAAGACCGAAACTCTCTGTCCGCGCACTGTCCCACGTACGCGCAATGTCAGATACTTGGGGACTCCTCGTAATGCTGCTAGAGCTCCCCCAGTAGGTGCGAATGAAGTCCCACCTGCATCGGGTGGTGGAGGTGGTAAGGTACTCTGCGCTGCATAACATCCTCCTGTCTCTTCATCATCCCCCTCATCCTCTTCCCCGCTGCTCTCGGAGAAGACCTCTATGAAATGTGCCTTCCCTGCCGTACACTTGTGTCCTGGTGCCCACGGCTCCTGGCAGGTGAAGCATAATCGCTTCCGTCTTAGCTCTCTCCTGGCCTCATCATCAAACTGTCCTCGTCCTGGATTCGCCTTGGGAGGCGGAACCCTCGTGTCCTTACCCTTAGGCTGGAAAGCCTGTCTCTGGGGATAAGGTGGCCGAGTCCTAGGCAAGACATCTTGTAGGTCACGGGCCCTACTGACAGCATCCTGTAGTGTAGCCGGTTTGTTCGACCGGACTAGGCCACGAAGTGGCTCTGACAGCCCCTCCACAAACATAAGGACCATCCGAGCTGTCGATAAGTCAGGTACCATCACTGAAACCCTCAAGAAGTCTGAGATGTATGCCTCTGCACTCCCCGTCTGTCTGAGCTTGGTCAACTCGAAGAAAGACTGCTCCGGGTCCTTCCTGTCAAAACGTTCCACCACTCTCTTGGTGAACTCAGCATATGTCGTCACTGCGGAATGTCCCAGTGTTGTCAACCCATGAAACCACCAGTCCTGGGCCTCACCCTCTAAATGCAATGCAACCATCTTAATGGCCTCCCTCTCTGGCATCTGGTTAAGCTGAAAATAGAGGTCCAACTTCTCCACCCAAGACTTTGCCGTAGTCTTCTGTGATCCATCAAACATCGGCAAATGGAATTTACTCGCTGCACGGTGACTATCACGGTGGGATCCACGTCCCTTGTGTTGGTCCTGCTCATGGGCCTTGCCTCCACATCGGAACTGGATATAGCGATCTAAGGGGAAAGCATCCATGAACGCCTGACCCAGGCTCTGCCAGTCTGCAAAAATGGCCGCATGTTGAGCTAGACCCCCATCTTTTGGTGCTGTCGACCCCTCGTCCTCTACCGGAAAGGTAGGCATGGTGGGTCGAGTGGGTGCGGGATTGACCCTCTGTGCACCACCCCGCACTCCTGTCTCTGCGTCCTCGAATGTGGGCATATAGGGTCTCTGCGCTGTCACAATGGGAATAGCGTCTGGTATGTAGTGAGACACGCCCGATCCCTCTCCCACCTGGAGAACCCTAGGGGGTTCTTTCTGTGTTACCTCTACAGCTGCAACTCTCTTGGTTACATCCTGCATGTGATGGATGAGTGTATCCACCTTCTCAGCCAACTTCTCAACTATGTCCTCCATTGGATTCCGCTGTTCTGTCTCTGAATCAGAATCACTTCCCCCGAAGAGACTCTTCCGATGGATGTATGGGTTACCCTCGGGCGTCATAGACTGCTAGCACCACAGGCTGAGCCAGATCTATGCTCTGATACCACTGTAATATCCCCAAAAGGAAATAACCAGTAATAAACAGAAATATGCCAGACAGATATAGAAAATACAATGCTGAACCAGATCATGGAACAATTACACATAGAATGCCAGAAAACTGAGCCATTTTATTAATCTGAAAGTACATAGAGAGGAGTACAAGAAAATCGGAATGAGTGCACCTATCCTTGCCCTAGGCAAGTGGAGACCCTCTCGCAGAGATAATGGGCAGCAGACAATCCCTGTTGCTCTGAGGCAGGCTGAGGCTGCGGTGCTATGAGGCGAGAAGCCGGAGGAAAGCAGTGATCTCAAACTCCAAACCCTCACAAATGGAAAACGCTGTCTCTGCTAGTGACAGCGCAGAAACAGATGAAGCACTGGTCACCCAAACCTCCAGACAGATGGATCAGCTACTGACTGCTAGAAAACGCTGTTGAGCCCATCTCACACAAGCCTGCTCCTCAGATCAGCGTCCTACCGGGTGGATCTGCCTCCTGAATGCTCAGATCTGCTGGATCGGAAGCCTCCAAACCAGATCTGCGTCCTATCCCTCCTGATCTGCGTCCTCCTTGGCCAGATCTGCTACTAACCTTTCAGATCTATGCTGGATCTGACAATATCTCTTCAGATCTGCAACCTCCAAGGCTGGATCTGATGTTATCTCTTCAGATCTAGGCTAGATCTGCCAATACCTCCTCAAATCTGCAATCTCCCCAGCTGGATCTAGTGCTATACCTTCAGATCTGCATCATACAAAACTAGATCTGCAAATATCTGCTCAGATCTACCCTCTCCCAGGCTGAATCTATCAGTGTGCCTTCAGATCTGCGTCCTCCTCTTGAGCGACGGCGTCCTCCCCTCAGTGGTAGTCTTCCTCCTCACAGACGTGATTTTCCACTGCTCGAGATACGGGTACGTCCTCACTGGAACACGTCACCTCACTCCCCTAGGGCGATCGGCGTCCTCTCTCCTGCGGGAGCAGGCGTCCTTCCTCCTCGAGCTACGTGACCACAAGGGCTTCTTCCTCTCGGTCTGTGCCGAAGCTGGCACACTCTGCCTCTGGCCTGAAGGTGTGTACTCGAGAACGGAGGCCTTACTAGGGCGGGCACTCGAGGTCCCCCGAAGCTAAGGGTGAAACCAGAAATAACCTTACCAGGGCAGGCACTCGAAGTCCCCCGAGGCTAAGGGTGA
The DNA here is from genome assembly GCA_034641835.2 of Pinus albicaulis. Classification (NCBI taxonomy): domain Eukaryota; kingdom Viridiplantae; phylum Streptophyta; class Pinopsida; order Pinales; family Pinaceae; genus Pinus; species Pinus albicaulis. Next base: position 336,807,817 of record CM076575.1, on the reverse strand, counting down.
GATCTCCGACCGGAGACACTCGGTTGCACTAAGCAGTGCTGCAGACCGACTAAACAACCGGCGTGCTGAAGCAGACAGAAGTCTAGCTCTCAATATCAATATCAAATCATGCATGCCCAAATGAGGTGAGAACCCCACCTTTTATAGTGCTAAACTCCCTCCAAACCTTAACTGCGTCCTTACTCTCCTTTTACCTGCGCAGTTTACCTTGGGTCAGCCTGATGCCTCCCCCATCATACTCATGTGGACCCCCAAGGCCCCCTTTCTAAGTTACAACGTCAATCTACTAGGAAAAGAACACTTTATTTATAAAGTGAGGTGACTAAAGTGAGGTGACCCCTCTTATTTCTCACTTTATTTATTTTTTCTAACTAAAGCGGCAAAATAAAGCAAAAATGAAATATTCCAATTAGCAAGGCTAATTGGGAATATTACATTCCTGCCCATCTCTAGAAAAGAAACGTTCTCCATAGTTCTCCTGCTCTGCAGAACATGCTTCTGTCCATCCAACCTCACGTTGAAGGAGTGCAAGTTTTGCACCAGTCTGTTTCCGAATGAACAAGGACAGTTGTGATTCCTTTGGAATCTCTAATACTTTCAGAGAACCTATAAACTGATTCTCTGGATAGTCTTGTTTTTGGCATTGAGTTTCTTCTATTAAATTACATTTATCATATCCATTTGTATGCTTTTGTGATTCCTCATCTATGTCACCCAAATTTTGGACTGAAAGTTGAAGATCAACTGACCCAGTGTGCCTCATCAAGAAACTGGGAGAAACAATGCAGGCATCTCCACAAGGGGGCTGACTGACATAAAAATGTAGTTGCACTCTTGGCCGCATTTTATACTTAAGATACTTGCCATCGCTGGAAGCCAGATATAAAATAGAATTTGAAGTGCCGGAATAGTTCATTGACAATCTGGTCAAGTGAGCCAAAATCAATATCATGACATTGGAAGATGTCGACATAGTCAAGGTTCAACCTTGCCAAGCTCTCATCTATACTCTGTGTTACTCGCTCAGCTCTAAAGTCAAAACCTTCTGCATATCGGCTACACTTTGTTGAAACTACATACTGATCTCTAGGCACCATTAGAGCCTTCAAGGTTTTTCCCAGCATCTTTTCAGATAAAGTGTCTCCATAATAACTCTGCCTACATTGGCTCTAGTGCCATCTTTTCCGCTGGATCGAAGTCAATAAGATAAGATAAAGGTTTTGGTTCAAGGTCAACTTGAACTTCTTATGTTTTATCTGCTCCTGATTTGTCTTTGCTCTTGTTGGCCCTGCTTATGTTGGTTCTTCATCCTTCTTTACCGCTTATGCCTTTGTTTCTGCTGTTCATTCTGCTGCTGGATCAGGGCAACGATCATAAGGTCTGAATGAATATTTTTTTTTTTTCTTGTCCCTGGATCTCGTTCACGGTTAAGTAACACCGCCACCTTACCGGTAAAGACCTTCCCCGCCCCAGAGCCGTCATCCACAAACCATCGTTTTTGAAGCAACCTCAAGCACTTGACCAACTACAATATCACCATTATCTGGCTTATGCCGGGCTCTAAGCGTATGAGCAAGAAGATATTCCCTGCAAATTGCTGATGCAAACAAATCCCCGCTAACCCAAAAGCTCCGTTTTGGTGCTATATATCACCGCCCCCACTGTGCCTGTGTGAGAAAATTCGAGGAAAGCACATGCTATGATTCGTTGTCGAAAGCTCAAATCGATGTATATTTTGGAGCCACGCTAAACGCCACCAATATGTCACCGCATATACATTAATCTATCGTGTCGCCCGAGTAAGGATATAATAGATCCCTTATATAGTTTTACATTATATTTTTAAAAACATAAATTAATAATACGATATGGTTTCTCTCATTCACATCAGAAAGGGAAAATTTTATTCCTATGAGATAATATATATGAATTTGTTTAAATAAAAATTGTGCTGTTAGTATCGACCGTTTGTATGTTAGTATAATAAGAAGCAGTGATTTATTAATGGTAGAGAGATAATATATGATTTTAGTATAAGTGGTTTTATTGACATTTGTAAATATATCCAAATTTAAATACGCGTTTAATTTTATTCATGGTATATAACCGTCATGGTATGGACGGAGGAGTCGGGCAGAGGTTTGAACCACCGACCCTCCAAAAGTTATAAATCACAATGCTTTGAACCACAGCCGGAAGCGTATATATTAAAAAAAAAATAAATTGTTTTCACATAGTATCTTTTAGGATCCACATTTCAACTTACGCAATATCCAAACTCCGTTAATGAAATTCGTATATCATAATTCAACATATATCAAATGGCATGTAATTATGATAAAGTCCGTTTGTTATGTAGTGCCACTAATCAAAGGCCGTGGCCGTGTTTATAAGCCAAGTTTCACACCTTAGTCTACGCATTTTCCGAAAGTTCCATGGTTAACGCTATAACAGTGTGCATATATTAACGATATCCAAAGTTTAATTTTAGTTCTGGAAAGTCATGCTTTAGTATATATATAGATGGAAGAATGTACTAAGCGTACTTTTGAAGCATACTATGTATTATTAGTAAAATTATCATTTACAAATAAAAGAGAATGAGAGTTGTCCTCAACCAACGCTAATTTTGTTTTATTGTATTCCCTGCTTCTTCAATTAAGACAAATATCGATTAATTAAATTTAAAATAATATTTAAGTGTAAGGAATATATCAGTGTTAATTTAAAAATTATAGTAACGTATTCATTAAATTAAATTAAATTAAAATACATTAGGGGTGATTTGTTTTATCCATATTATTAATATTCATTAAAGTGATTCACATTAATTCCATTCCAGGTAAACCATTTTGGAATCGGCTACATATTATATAAATATTCATATGAGTGGAATACTTAATAAATAGTATAATTGTCTTATTATTTGTAAAATTGAGTGATATATGTTTGTAAATTGGTATCAACAATATATAATAATAAATACAGTGTTGCAATTTTCCGTTTAAATGCTTTTATCTATGGTTGAAAAGATATAATGAGTATTCTGTTTATATACAGTATTAAAATAGTAATTATTTATAATATATGTATATGATCAAGCTAGTTGTAAATTGAGTAATGCATAAACTCTTACCAATATACTTACCTTATGGCTTCACAAGTTACTCAAAGTATTGTTTGATCAAGAGTTGGAGCCTGTAGTCATTTACCATGATAATCAAAGTTTATCAAACCTTCCAAAAATCCAATGTTTCATGACAGGTCCCTGCATATATAGATCAGATATCACTTCATACGAGACAAGGTTCAGAAGAAAGCAATGAAGCTCCAACATATTCCCACAAATCATCAAGTAGCTAATATTTTGACAAAGCCCTTGGCAAAAGGCAAATTTGAGCCATTCCAAGACAAATATGGATTGGTGCAGAATTCCTTCTTCACTAAGAGGGAATGTTAAGAGTTATAGCTCAAATAGGAAGTTTCGCATATGTTCAAATTGAACATGTGAAAAGTAGTTTGAGATATTTCGAAAGTAATCCTATTTGGGAACAAAATATTCTATTTTGTAATTCACTTTAATGAAAAGTGAAAGTCTTATAGTTTGTAGTTGAGTCTAAAATTGTATCTCATGCTTGACTTAGACTAGGAGTAATCTTTAAAATAGATTCTACACTAAAACAATAAATTAGGGCAAGGTTGGAGTATCATAAAGACCTATGACTAAAACATTATAAAATTGACAATATACAGAGATTGTTGTGCCTAGATACACAACAAGCCCCCGTGGCACTACATATTTCATCCATTTTCAGGTGGTCCACATGTATTGCTCCCCTCTTTTGAAGCCCTTCATTAAAGGAGATAAATTGCAAGTGCTAAGTCTCTTGATTTAGTTTTTCTTTAATTGCCTTTGTCACTTATATTGGATCGAGGTGGTGATAATTTCAAGCCATAGGTGACTAATGTCATTATGATCTCAATCAAACAAGTACATTGCTGAATTTAATTAATGTTGAAATCAAATTTCAGACCATAGCATCAATCACACAATAGAAATTAAACAACACAAGTATAAAATTAATTTCACAACATAGGTGATTACCCATTTGAATCAATTTTTTTCATTCCTCGAAAAACTTACAAGGAAGCCTCTATATGCTGCCTGCCCAAAAAAACAAGAATGCAAGGATACCAAAATAAAACACCTTGAATTGAGCTTGTGTAGGCTGTTTGAGAAAGTATAGCCTGTTAAAAAAAAAAAAAAAAAAAAAAAACTAGAAACAATAGAAAATGGCTGTACGATGGGACAACCTGTCTATATGATTGTATAGAATTGTTTTGTACCTTGTATGAAATTGCTTGCCATTTGTGCTGACTGTCGTTTGTTTCCCAAATTCACCTCTGCCTGAATCCTTGAGTTCCCTTTCTCTATATCTCTTGGCTGGCCAGTTGCTCAATTGTAAACGTGTGTTTGAAATAGCATAGTGTAGATTTGCATCAAGGCACGAGACATTTAGTTTTGTAACAGGTTTTTGAAGAAAAAAAAGAAAAAAAAAGGTATCGAATGCATGTGCTAAATTTCTTCATAAATTCAATGCATAAGAAGAATGTAGAAAGGAAATAATTGCATAGTTAGATCTAGAATATGCTGGTGTTGAATGGTATGAGAAGAATGTAGAAATCTTTCTGCCAAGTAAGGATAAATCTTTTTTTTTTAAAAAGAAACTTCCCCTCTCTGTGGCAAGATCTCCTAGCTTTTGTTCGGTGAATCTCTTCCTTTTGTGATGAATCACCTAGTGAGGTTAAGTGAGAAAAAGAATTTAAAGCAGTCATGAGAAAGTGCTGAAACAGAGTTTTCAGCTTGAATCTTCTCCATTGAAAATATTCTCTCTAATACCCCCCAAAAAAATAAAAAATAAAAAATAATTTTGCTCTTCTACGAAGCATCACAAGTCACAACTCTACACATGTCGGCATTAGTAACACCTATACCATTCACTAGTTGAGTATGGATAAGGATAGAAGTAATGGCAATCATAGGCTTGATAAAGGTTGAATCCTATTTGATATAGCTTCTACTTGTATATAAGAGAGACCTTCTTGCTTCACCTATTTCACATGGTATACTTATTATGGAAATAGCCATACTTGGCCAATAGTAATACACGGGCTTGTTATAAGATACTAGTAGTCAACATGTTCGTAAGATCAGTATCATATAAGCTATACTACTCAATGGATTCACACTGGTTAACCTTTTATAAGGGTAATAAAAGCTATATTAGTATAGAGGTTCATCTCTCACTATGTTTACATAACAAATAGGATAGTGTTGTACGAATATGGAGTTAAGGGTAAAGGTTCCATATTATTTATTAACATATCACTATCTTCACTGATTCCCATTGATTTTATTAACTAGGAAGAGTATGACATAATCAATTACTAGCCTAACTTACAGTTTTGTATTCGTAATCACACAGCCTTCTGGTCATGTATAGAGAGTGGTCATAGCTTATCCATGAATTTGTAAACTTTATTTTGAATTATCTCGTAAGAATGAATTTTACTTGCTGGTACATGGATAACCATAAAGAACGGATGTTACTTAACTCTAGTAATACCGAATATATGCTATTGTTTGACTTTACTAGTACAGGGATACCAACATGCTTTATGTCATTTAAATTATCATTGCAGGAATATGAAATCTAGATCATAGATCACATCATGAATGACATCATGTATTAATTCATTTTATTTGCATCTCCATATGACTGAAGGAAAAGAAATAGAATAGTAACTACATTTTAAATATTAAAGTAAAACATATTGCTATACAGGTTGAACATGGTTAAAACAAATGCATCATAGATGGAACATGTATGAACTAAACTAGAGCAGTATCTAAACGAAAAATTGTATTGGACATATTGATACATCCATGGACAAATGTTTTAAACCAAGTATGATGTATAAGTTCTAGGATCAATATCATAGATAGCAATGTATTTGGAATGTGTAGAGATTGTTATATGGGTAACAATTTGTTATAAACAATATAGATGCATATGCTATAATGTGTGTACGAGCGTTTACATTGCAGATTGTGTACTAGTGATTACTTCGCAGAACACAAGTTACCGAAACAATAGACGCGATGACAAAATCCCCAGAACGGTTGAAACTCCATGTGATTCCATGATAGGGTGTTGACCCTGGTCCTACTGGGAGGGGTGGAGGTGTGGCCCACCGTTTATCCTCCAATACCTGGAGTCATGGGAGGACTGTGTGAGTCACGCTCCCCTAGACATGTGATGATGACTGCCAGATGCCTACAAGCATATCAGGTCGATGTAATCGACGCTGATATCCTTAAGGTCTATGAATGGATCAGTAAAACTGATGCCATGGCATATTCCTATAGAGGACGGATAGGATGGGAGTGGAAGAGATTAGGAAGGAAAGGATGATTTTAGAAAAGTCTGTAGATGCGGTGGAGATGAGAAGTAACAAATAAATTACAAAAACATGCATATTCAACTGGAATTCAATCTTAAAATACAAACCTTCTCACATGTGCCCTAATCTCTAAAACATAATTATCGATATGAGTATATGAAACCCTAACTTCGGGACGAAGTTTTTCTGAAGGGAGGAAGTATGTAACGACCCATTCCTAATTTATAAGTAAAATAACATTAGCGAGTATACGACATACGCATATGATAGCTACACATGCCTATATCGCATACCCCGCACTAGTATTAAGACTACTTAAGTAAGAATAACGAATTGAATATTAATATATATTTTATCTCGCCATGATATAACGAAATATCAACAGGATACCTAACACGTATACCGCTCTATCTGCATATGTGTGGGAGAGTGTTATTTAAGAAAATCAGAGTATAATTTAGTAAAAATTATATGTGGATGAACCAATAAAGTAATAATATAATTTAATTAAGGCAAATTAATTAAGTTAAAAACAAACATAATACAAATTAAATCCAAGTTAATCTCTACATAAAGCCATCACATCTACGTAACTAGATAAGGACCAAATATGGATATCTCATGCACTTAACCCCAAAACCTTATCTAAAAGTTAATATCTCCTTAAATGAATATAATATCTCCTTAAATGCATGCATACCCTCATAAATGCCATAATATCTACAGGAGTTGAGGGCAGTGGAGAAAAATGATATAAGGGAGAGGATGTGAAGTGGGAAGGGCATGGTCTTTTGGGGAAAATTCTGCATTCTGTCAAAAAGGAAGGATTGAAGGATACGAACAGTTTTGGAAGGGAGTCTCATCGTTCTTGGGATTCTGGGCACGGGGGCAGAAGAGTCATCTTCTGGGTCTAGGATTGTTCCTAGATCGACTGGGAGGATTATATTGTTTCGGTAACCCGTTCGGGGAATCCACATCTCATCAAGTCATCAATTCATTAATTCTTCAGTTTATTCCAGGTATTTTTTTTATGTATAGAATAGTTTTTTAATTAAATTTTACTGCTGATTTTCATTCAATTGCATTACTGCTGAAATATATGCTTAGATTAAAATTCCTTAAATAAAATTGCTGAGTATGGACTCTTACATATATCTGAGGGGATCTTGGATACAGGATCAATGTCAGTTGCTGAGAGGGAGCAGGTGGTGAGGAAGAGTAATTCTTCAGGTATTGCCAGGAGCCTCTGCTGGTATATTTTGACATTGTTGGAAGCTTAGGATCAAGATCCTATGAGCATGGTTGGAAGGAACAAGTCTTCAGATCAGATTTCGTAGCACGTAACAGGTAAGTCTTCTAGTTTAGAGGGAGAGACTACAACAACAGATAACGTGGTGGTGTTGGAGACAGATCCAGGTGGAGGACGTTCTTCCATAAGTACCTCCCTCGGTAAGAGGGAGTGTTGAATTTTGTAGCTTGGAAGGTACTTCTAGGCTTGTGTCTTGACTAGAAGGACCTTGATTTGCCTCTTTAGGAGCTTGCATGTGACATTCATAGTGTGTAAGTGAGTTTCACGCATGCGGAGGTGTTGCATGTGACATGCATGAGATGTGCATGCAAAGCAAACTAAATTTATGACTTGTACTTGAGTTAAAGTAGAGAAAGCTAAAGATAAGATAGTTAACTAAAGTAAAGTCACTTATCTTCAGCTAACTTGACAAGCTAATTTTGGCTGTCAATCTTAGCTTAGGAAAGTTATAAATTGAGCCTAAGTGTTGAGGCTAAGACACAACAACACATGATTGATAGAGGCTTCTTAGTAAGCATGTGTTGGGTCCGAGAGAGTGTAGAGAGGCTGGTGATCAATTTTGTAATTTGTATTTTTTCAGTTGGGCCATTATCCCAGAATGGGAGCCCAAGTAAGTTTCGTGATTAATTTATTAATGAGAAACTGTTGATTGGGTAGAAATCCATTTATGTATATGTGATGCAGATTGAGTAATTTTACTTCCGCTAAATATTTTTGGTTAGGAACTTATCTGTGTATTCATTCAGTTAATAATTGCTAGGAACTGAATATCGGGTGCTTTGTTCGGGAAATTCTAATAGATTGGTGCTTGATCCTGTAGAAATTTCTGAATCCTTACACTTATGCATAAATTATTACTGTTAATCCGGTTAAGCTCTACCTACTTATATAAGTTATCAATTGAATAAATTCAAGTTAACATCGAAGAAAAAAACATAACAGATCTCTACCAATTCAGATCTAGAATAAGCACATGCACACATTGACAAAGTGACACAATTATTTCTGGACAAACTGTCCCCGGAAAAACCCAATGTGGGAAAATTAGTCTCTGGCTGTTGATTAAGAATATTTCTGAATACACAACTCTGGGTTCCAAATTTGGAAAACCCTACAGAGAAAACTCTAGATCTACAGCGCCTCGCTGATCTAGGACCAAAATTACTGACTGATCCACACCCTCAAACGGGATTTACAGAACTCAGCCAGATCTAGGCCTAGAAACCCCAGTGCTGCCCCTAAAATGCTCTGCGTCGGCCTTTGAAGACCTTGATAGGCTCTGCGTCAGCCTTGGATGGCCTCCAAACCCTCAGCGCTGCCTCTGGAAGAGACTGCGTTACCCCAGAATGGGTGACGCAGTCATTGCGCTGCCCCTGAAGGGTCTCTGCGCAACCCCTGAAGGGTTTCCTGAAAATTGCGTTGTCCTTGCTATTGCCTTCCTCTGCGTTGTCCTTGAGCTGCTGCCTTTCTCTGCGCTATCCTTGAGCTGATCTCTTCTCTGTCTCTTTGTGTATTCTAGACCTCGGGATCAGATCATCCCCTTGGTCTAAATTCCCCTCTCTGCAGTTGAAGCATTTCTGAGTATTCTTAGCAAACCCTGCCCTAGAATCCTAGCTTAGCTTCAATGCTCTGCCTTTGTGTGTCTTTAGAAATGACCCCAAGCCTTTCCTTTATACTTTTCTTGTTTACAAATCAACGGCCATAATCAGATCTTGAGTCAATGGCTAAGATTAAAAGAAAGCTTGATCCGTGTGATTTAAGACAATTCCATCACATTTTTAATTAAATTCTCTTTAATTATTTAAGTTCCCTAAGTTTTAACTTAGGAAATACACTTAAAATAATTAATTAATTTAATATCTCCTAAACCAGATGAAATTTCCCAAATCCATTTCTGGGTCTTGTAGATCAGGTGAACTGTAGTCCCTCCACAAAGTTTGGGAGCTAGAGCACAACGGATGCTACTCCAAATACGCAAAATCTCAACAGATCCCCTTGGCTTATCTGGATCTCCAAGCTCTCCTTTTGAACTCCCTCAGACCCAACACCTTAGAGTATCATACTCCTCACTGAGATGCCTCTCTTAGTCCTGTGCTATTGTATGGTGTGTCTTCTCCCTGTCCTTAGCCTTGATTTTATAACTTACATTGATTTAAATCCCTAATTCTAATCTCCAAAGTGATTGATGGTCGAGATTAGATTTTGCCTCACTTAAGATCAAGGGCTGAGATTAAAACATAATCACTAAAGTAATTATTCACTTTTCCTAAGTTTACTTTAGCTCAATAAGCCAACATAATAATTATGTGCGTTCATAAGTTATACTTAGGCTGAGTTAGATTAGAAACTTGCTCACTTGAGCAAGTGTTTTGAGGAGATCTTGGGTGACTTCTGCATGCCTAGACACTTAAGTATGTGTAGAAGTACCTGCCTGAGCTACAAACATCAACAGCCCAAAGGGACCAGCCATGGCCAACCATAATAGGCTTAGGATACCATAATATAGGTCCTTCACATGGGTTACAATGATTTTGAGTTGCATTCTTTGGGCATACAATGGTGTTGCCAAAAATAAAAAAGTGCGTATGTACCCCTGCGGAAATGAGTGGTAACAAGACCCATTTCGACGCTTTTTATCCCAACCACCTAGTTTGGACAACAATTGGTTGGTTTGGATAAAAATTGGCATTGGTTTAATTTCATTTTAGAACTCAACCTGTTTTGGCACAAACCAGTCTGAACCACAATTAATGGATTCTGATGATACTACACAAGATACATGCCATACACAACTATGCAGTCACAATATCCAAGAGAAATCACGCAGGCATAATGTCATGAAGAAACACTAGAGCATTCATCCAGTGGCTTATGTATAATTTATTTGAGCTGGCTGCTATATGTGGGCATTTACGATTACCTACTTTTTTGATAGAGATTGTATACCCTTCATTATTTATGATTTTTGTAAACAAATTGTTTCTTGGCTTTCTAGCTTCAGAGAGATCTTATGCTTTTGTTTATAGCTTATTATTACTTTATGGAGTTTCATTAGGCAATTCCTTCTCTTTGTACTTTGTCTTTTACCACATTGCTATTACTTTTATCTTTACCGAAGTTGGTTACTTGTGAATGCTCCTGGTAAGATTTGAGTTTACTTTCATCTATATTCCTAGGTGTATGAGTGAATGTTAAAGTGATGCTGATGGATTCATATTTATTTTAATTTTTTGCCAGTTTCTAAGATCATTCAAAAGATACGATGAAATTTTTTCCCCTTCAGCTGTATCCTTGCTTCATATTTCTTATTTTAATTTTTTATCAGCTTCTAAGATCATTGGAAAATTTTGTTATATTTGCTTTTGTATTTGTATTGTTTTGTTATATCTAATTGTACTATTTGTGAATTGGCAGTTTGGCACGCAAATGTGCACAACTCTTGGTTAAAACTCGAGAATCACTAGGTCATCCACTGGGGATTTGGGAAGAAGAGGAAGCCCTTTTCTACCCAGAAGAAGCTCTTGACAGAGTTGTGCAAAAGGTTCTCTCTCACTCGCTCAAATCACAGGCACACAAACAAATATAGATGCACCCTCTTCCACATGTCAGAAAATAGGTTTGTTGCATGCATGCATACACTTTAATCTATCTGGAGGAGCTGGACCTGGTGTTTTCAACTTTTAGTTTTGTTTTATGTTCCCATTTTTAGCAATGAATCTTAACTTAAATCCTTTTGATACTTGAAGTTCAACTCCCATTCGTTATTCATTGATTACAGTATAGAGATTTATTTATGCATTTGCGCACATGCATCTCTCACATACTTGTTCTAAATCACATTGTAAACTTGATGTAATCAATAAAACGTACAATTGAGGCTAAGATTTCACAATATATAGAAGGTAGGGTTACTATTCAAGCTGGCACTTGAGATACAAAGTCCAATATCAGTGCTAGGGTCTAGCCAATGGGCAACTCGAGAGAGATGCCAATGTGAACACGCAAACCCTCTTCTCGTTTATGACCGGCTCAACTTTGGTATAAGGGGGTGTTCTTAGAATAGGATTACTAAGACATAGACAACAAAGTCCTAAGGTGATATGGAGAGTTGTCTCATTGAAACATAAGTTGTAGTATAGGCAAGTAAGGTGATGGAGAATTGATACTACTGCCTATCCAGATTAGGAAACTAGAGTCGAAATTGAATCAAGGGCTGAAATCAAGTGAATGGTAGTGGTGAAAAGTGTTGAGTCTTGACTTTGCGTACAAAATCTCACATGTGGATGCTTGACTAAATTGCAGGAAATCAAGGTTTGTAAGGCCCTTACAAAGGTGCTCTACTCATGCACATGCTAGGAAAATAAAGAGCGATTTTTTCCCAACTTGTAGGATTTTTTTTGTTATTTAAACACTTGCTGATTTATTCCTGATGCTAAATTTTTTAACATTGGTGTTATAAATACACTAAGCGGTTGTCTAATATTTATGGAAGCCGACCCTTAAAATTTGGGTAAATCAATTTGTAGTATAAATTTGTACAGGACCAACCTATGTGTACAGTTTCAACCTGACCTGTGTATGCTTTAATTAAGGAGCTTGTATTCAGGACTGATGTGCTTGTTTTGGTAGGACAATTTGGAAATGTTCTTATTTGCAATTTGAAGATTGTTTTCAATCCACATGTCCACATTTATGAAGGAAACTTTGGGGTCCAGCCTACCCTTTTGTGGAGCACTTGGTTAAGTGGAGGAATTGATTAGAAAAGGCACCAATCATTTGGAAATTTTGCGGTTGAATTTCATTCTGGAAGTCCTTTCCCATGTTGGAAGCTACTTGAAGAGCATCTGAAATGATGACATGGCAGCTTGGGAGCCCATATAACCATTTGAAAGGGGGGTTATGGGTTATCTTGCTTGACACACTTGGGTGGTTGATAGATGTCTATGTATTTAAAGGAGCTTTCAGTGGCCTTTAAAGTTGGACAACCCATTTTGAAACTCCACCTTTTGTACCATGAAAAGTGCCAAGTTTGAAGAGGGTTGCTTGCATGTCAGGACAACCCATCTTGGATGACATTTTGGGTATTGATGGTGTTATCACTCTCCCCAACTTCCTAAGGCTGACAATAGGATTGGAGAAAGGTAACCACAAACCAACTTTAGGTTCGGTAGCTAGCCCTACCCAGACCAGAGAGGGCTCTCTCTTTGTCACTTTAAATAGTCAAATGAATGGCCGAGTATCATAAGATTTTAGGCTAGATATGTGCTTAAATTAGTAAAATTTGTTTGATATTTGAATGCTGGATAGGAAAGTCAGTGAAAGGACTGTAAATGAGGTTTTTAGGTCTGAATTTTAGAGGTTAACCTGCAGAGAGTATGTGAGGCAAGGTAGGTAGTTTGGAAACATATTAATCAGTCATTGAGTATAGGATGAAGATGGAGTAGGGTTTGAATGAGCACTGTGTTGTCGCACAAAATGTCTAGGCACCGCGACAATAGGTCAGATTGGGGGGTGTCAGCCTGATCGCCAATCTCTCTATTTAAGCTGTCTCCTTGCAGACTAAGGGGGGTTAGACCCTAACGAAATGGAAGAAAGAGAACTGGTTGGAAACCAACCAATTCAGGAGACACAGTCAAACAACCAAGTACTTGTTAAGATTTAACGAGATTTTATAGATTCAATTAGATTTGAAGTTTAAAACCAGTGCCTTGTGGAGTCAAAATATCTCGTTACGAAATTAAGATCAAGTAATTGATAGGTAACTACTCCTAAAAAGGACAATTATTTCGCTATGAAAATATTAATTCACCACGATAATATTCAATCCCTCAATTAAGTGCTCAATTGATCAAACTGGAAGATAAACCCTTTTCAATAATACATTTGATAAAACACCTTCATAATCATGCATTAACAATGTTCGATAAAGACATGCAATTTATCATCACTTGAAATATTCTCAAAATTGACTAAGCAATTAATTACCAATTTCAAGCAATTTAAAACCACAATTAGAGATAGTTCATCAATCATCAATCACAACTAAGCATGAAAATACTTCAAACCAACAATTTAAATTTTGGAACAAAAATATTATCATGAGAGGACCATCGAATTTAAATGCTAGACATTTCCAATAAATCCGAATCAAAATGATATTCTAAGTAATTCCGATCTAGACATCTATAGTCAAACATTAGATAAAAATAAATTTAAAGTTCACCTTTGACTATGCAAACATTTAGATCCAAAACCACTTCCAAAAGAAAAACAACTTTAAAACAAAAATCCCTAATGTTAAAAGTTAAATTTTTATTTTTATTTTTTATTTTTTGTTAAAAAGTCCATTAAAAATTTGGGCTTTTATAAATTTTTATTTTTCTCAAAATCTAAACTTTTACAAAAATGAGAAGTTTCGAAATTTAAAGAAAAAAAAATGATTTTTATTTTAAAGTTTCGAAGTCTAAAAAATAAATAAGAAAAGAAAAATCAAATCCTAAAATTTAATTAAACGCGACTTAAAGTAAACTAACCCTAGCAAAAGTAAGAAAGATTGTAAGTCTAAATTTAAAAATTCAGCAAATTAAAAAAAATCGAAATCTAAAGTTAAAAAATTGAATTAGATGTGTTAATGTTTTGTATTGTGTGTAGGTGAAGGAGAGCTGTGGAACAGCCGGCAAGCAGCGTAAGGGAATGCGGATGGGCAAGCGTGGACGAAGGGAGGAATGGTAGCGTGAGAGGATGAAGTGCGGATGGGACAGACGACGTGGAGGGATGTGCTATGGACGAGAGAGACTGCGAGGGAGAGCAGTGTAGATGAAGCTGCCACAGGTGGAGGAGAGGATGGGATCTCGAGGGCCGTGAGGAAATGCAGGGTTGAGGGAAGAGCTGGATAATGGATAGTGGAGGGAGCAATGTGAGGAGGCAACGTAAGTGGTCCAATAGAGAACACAGAGGGCGAGCAACAACGTGAGGGAAAAGAGGGCACACAAACTCAACAAACTCAGTAGAGAGGGAGCATTAGCGAAAACACAGGCACAACTGGTGCATAAATAATTTTGAATTTCTCCTTTTCCCCAGTAGAATTTAATTAAATTTGAAAGAGAAACACCTGCAATTATTTAATCTTTAAAGCGAGACACTACCCAGATCTGTTGAGATTTTGTGTATTTGGGGTAGCATCAGTTGTGCTCTAGCTCCCAAACTTTGTGGAGGGACTAGAGTACACTGGATCTACAAGACCCAGAAATGGATTTGGGAAATTTCATCTGGTTTAGGAGATATTAAATTAATTAATTATTTTAATGCGAGAGGACGAATGCTATACGTGCAGGATCTTATTCATAATTTCTTAAATTGCAAGGTTTGTACCGCTGAAAACTTACTTGCCCGATGGTGACATTAATCTGACAGCATTTAATATGCATAAGAATTTGAAGGATACATGGGCAAAAGCAGTATGCAATGTTCTTGAGAGAAAAGTGAATATACAGAGTTTCATGTCAAGGAAGTACACTATATTCAGGCTGAATTGCAACACTGCCTTGACAGTTTCCCCATGACAGTTGTGTTAGTATCTCTATGATGATGATATCAACTCATGGTGGAGAGGCTGGGTGCATTATTTCTACAGCTGCAAATTTGAGGAGCTAAGAAAGTAATCTGTGATTCTATGTCACTGTCATTATGACAGTGACATAAACAGACTCTTATGTTTATGAAATTCACAGTAGCAGTAAGCTTGTGACTGTATCAGTCTCACATTGGAGTGTAATGATATTCTTGAAAGTGTGAACTGAGAAGTTTTTGCAGCCTTCAGTCACGTTGTTGGAGTCTTGAACCATGGTTAGCAAAGATACCTGTGAAGTTTTGAACAAATATTTTATATGATACGTGCCTAGATGCATGACAGCTATATGACAGTATATGGCTATGAGTCTTGGATGGCTTTGACTGAGGGAGAATAAGATTCAGGCCCCTGAGTACAAAACTTCTTTTCGAGTTGGTGTCTGGGATGCCCTCAATTAAAATAGATGTCTTCTCTCTCAAGAGAAGCTGGCATTATAGGGAGAATACATCTGTATATGCTCAAGATCCTCATATCATTACTGAACGAAAGAAGATCCTCATGGCTCAAAGACATATGGCTTCAGAGGGGGAAATTCTTGAAGAAATCCGAGAAGCCATATAATTACCAGGGGTATCTAGCTGCCATGGATACAACATGAGCCTGGATCATTTGAAGAAACTGTAAAGCATCAAAGTCTGCAAGGATGCAAGGGTGATGTCTAGGATATGGTTCCTAAACCACAGATCAAAGTGGTTGTCACATCGATATAAGATCAAGCATGGATTTGATGGGAAAATGTGTCGCCTGAAGGCACTGATTACTATTGCACCTATAATCTACTATTTCCCTTGCTGCTACGCAAGGACGGAATCTTCATCAGATGGATGTAAAGACTGCATGATGCGATAAAGGAAGAGATGTATGTTGAGCAACCTCTGAGGATCAAAGTCCAGGATAGGGACACCCATGTCTGCAGGTTGAAGAAAGCCCTCTATGGGCTGAATCAAGCACCCAGAGATTGGTACGAGAGGATAGATGGCTACTTGATGAAGTTGGGCTTCACTCGAAGTAATGCTGATCCGAACTTTACTTCAAGGTTGTCAAGGGAAAACCTCTCATCCTAGTGCTGTATGTGGATGGCCTCTTCCTTACAGGTGCTGACCCTCTCATTCATCAGTGCAAGAGGGAGCTCGCTGCTGAGAGCGAGATGAAGGACCTAGGACTGGTACACTACTTCCTAGGCCTGGAGGTCTGGCAGAGACCTGGCGAGATTTTCCTTTCTCAAGGAAAATACATTGTGAAGCTTCTGGAAAGATTTAGCATGGTGGACTGCAAGTCTGTGTCGACACCAATGGAGCTCAACTTCAAGAAGTTGAGTGGCAGCACTACTGGGCCCGTATTGACAAATCCTACTGAGTATCGTCAACTCGTAGGGGCCCCGATGTTCTTAATGAACACCCATCCAGACGTATGTTTTGCAGTGAACACTTTGAGTCAACACATGGTTGATCATAACATTCACTGGGTTGGTGCCAAGAAACTCTTGAGATATTTCTGAGGCATGATAGACCATGGGCTGAGATACACTGCCGGGAGTATGACACTCCATGATTATACTGATGCCGATTGGGCTGGCAGTGTGGTGGATCGCAAGAGCACATAATTGTAGATCTGCTTCGTGCAGGAAACTGAAGTCGGTATCCTTGAGCACCGTTGAGGCTGAATACATTGTAACATGTATGGCCTGTTGTGAAGTCACTTGGCTGTGAAAGCTCTTTAGTGAGTTGTTCGAGCATGTGCTAGATGCCACCGTTATCCTTTGTGATAACTAGAGGGGGATTCATTTGTCATAGAATCCTGGGTTCCACGATTGATCCAAGCATGTTGATGGCTGGTACCACTTTATCTGGGATATGGTACAGTGAGGCGCCGTAAGGCTCGATCATATAGGAACTGATGAGCAGGTCGCGGATATTCTCACAATGCCCTTGGCGAAGGTCATGTTCCTAACCTTCCGTGAGAATCTTGGAATCATGGAACGGCCCTATGATGTGGGTCTTGTTGGACGATGAGCTCTGGGAGCTCTGGGGGGCTTTGGGGATAGCTTCTCGGAGCTATAAGCAACCACATGGCTAGGCTTGCCGAACCTTGTTGGTGTGCTTGGGCCCCACCGTGATGATTGAGTTGGTCTGCCTCTCATGATTTGTGCCCCGTATGCATCTTACCCATTTGAGTTCCGGACTCATGGGAAGTACCTCTCATTTGGCCAATGAGGTGGGAAAAGCTAGAGACTAGTAGCAAAGACTGATGGACGCATCAGAGATTGCCGTACTCTCTATCTAGGATGACACGTGTCCAACCACTTTGTAATATTCCCAATTAGCCTTGCTAATTGGAATATTGCATTTTTGCTTTATTTTGCCGCTTTAGATAGAAATAATAAATAAAGTGAGAAATAAGAGGGGTCACCTCACTTTAGTCACCTCACTTTATAATAAAGTGTTCTTTTTCCTAGTAGATTGACGTTGTAACTTAGAGAGGGGCCTTGGGGGTCCACGTGGATATGATGGGGGAGGCATCAGGCTAACCCAAGGTAAACTGCGCAGATCCAGGGAGAGTTAAGTTTTGGAGGGAGTTTGATGTTATAAAAGGAGAGGCTCTCACCTCATTTGATCATTCTTGATTTGATATTCTTATTGATAGCTGGACTTTGTCTGCTTCAGCACGCCGGTTGTTTAGTCGGTCTGCAGCACTGTTTAGTGCACGAGTGTCTCCGGTCGGAGATCTCACCCTTAGCCTCGGGGGACTTCGAGTGCCTGCCCTGGTAAGGTTTTTCTGGTTCCACCCTTAGCTTCGGGGGACTTCGAGTGCCCGCCCTAGTAAGGTTTGTCCTGAGTACACTTTGCAGTTCCAGTAGCAAGCAGCAGCAGTTTCTGAAGCAAATCTGAGGAGGAGAAAGCCCTCTTGTGGCTGCGCAGAGCAAGAGAAGGAAGGACGCTGTTCCTGGAGGAGAAGGACGCTGTCTCATCAGGAGAGGGGACGCTGATCCATTCAGGAGAGGGAGGACGTTGTCCAAGGAGGACGCAGTTCAGGTCTGGCAGAGAAAACGCTGTTTAGGAGGCAGAAGGACGCTGACTAGCCCTAGAGTGAGGACGCTGTCCATTTCTGAAGGTAAGGGTTGCAGATCTGAAGGCCTATTGTTAGATCCAGCGTTGGGAAGGATAGATTTGAGCAGATACTTGCAGATCTAGTCTTGTATGTTGCAGATCTGGAGGTTTAGCCCTAGATCCAGCTTGAGGAGTTACAGATCTGAGGGGATATTGATAGATCTAGTCCAGATCTGAAGGGATAACATCAGATCTAGCCCTAGAGGCCGTAGATTCGAGAGATAGTCTCCGGATCTAGTATAGATCCGAGGGTTTGGCACCAGATCTCGGTATTGGAGGACGCAGACGAGGGGAAGGACGCATTTGATTGGAGGCCGTGCATCCACGTGGGACGCAGACTGAGGAGCAGACCATTGTGAGAGGGGCGTAGACATCATTTCCCATTTGTGAGGGTTTGTACTTGAGATCAGCCCAAACACTCGCTAGCCATCTTCAAATTGCATGTTCTTAGGCGCTCGCCCTCCCATGTCTTACTTTGTCCGGGAGAGGCCACTTGCCTAGGGCAAGGATAGGTGCACGGATCCTGATTTACTCCTCTCTATGTACTTTCTGATTAATAAAATGGCTCAGTTTCTGGTATTACATGTGTCATGATTCAGTGATCTGGTTCAGTATTGTATTTTCTATATCTGTCTGGCATATTTCTGTTTTATTACTGGTTATTTCCCCTTGGGGATATTACAGTGGTATCAGAGCATAGATCTGGCTCAGCCTGTGGTGCTAGCAATCTATGACGTCCAGAGGTCATCATCGTCTATTCGGGAGAAGTGATTCTGATTCAGAGGCAGAACAGCATAATCCAATGGAGGCCATGTTCGCAAAGTTGACTGAGAAGTTGACTGCAAAGATGGATGCATTCATGCAGGATGTAAACAAGAAGATGGCGGAGAAAGAACCCCCTAGGGTTTTCCAGGTGGGGGAAGGATCGGGCGTGTCTAGCCACATACCAGATGCTATTCCCATTGTGTCAGCGCAGAGGGTAGATTCCACACCCACTCGCCCGACCATGCCTACTTTCCCGGTGGAGGAAGAGGAGCAAACGGCATCAAGAGATGGGGGTCTAGATCATCATGCAGTTCTGTTTGCAGATTGGCGGAGTATGGGACAAGAGTTCATGGATGCTTTCCCTTTCAATCAGTATATCCAGTTCCGATGTGGCGGCAAGACTTATGATCGAAACAAGGGGCGTGGCTCCCACCGTGATGGTCACCGTGCAGCAAGCAAATTCCATCTGCCAATGTTTGATGGCTCACAGAAGGCTACGGCCAAGTCTTGGGTGGAGAAACTGGATCTCTACTTTCAGCTTAACCAGATGCCAGAGAAGGAGGCCATTAAGATGGCTGCATTACATCTAGAGGGTGAGGCCCAGAACTGGTGGTTCCATGGGTTAACTACACTAGGACATTCTGCAGTGACCACATATGCTGAGTTCACCAGGAGAGTGGTGGAACGTTTTGACAGGAAGGACCCGGATCAGCCCTTCCTTGAGCTGACTAAGCTCAAACAGACAGGGGGTGCAGAGGCATACATCTCAGACTTCTTGAGGGTTTCAGTGATGGTACCTGATTTATCAACAACTCGGATGATCACGATGTTTGTAGAGGGGCTGTCAGAACCACTTCGTGGCCTAGTCCGGTCGAACAAACCGGCTACACTACAGGATGCTATCAGTAGGACCCGTGACCTACAAGATGTCTTGCCTAGGGCCCGGCCACCTTATCCCCAGACACAGGCTTTCCAGCCCAGGGGTAAGGACACGAGGATTCCGCCTCCCAAGGCGAATCCCGGACGAGGACAGTATGATGATGAGGCTAGGAGAGAGCTGAGACGGAAGCGATTATGCTTCACCTGCCAGGAGCCGTGGGCACCAGGACACAAGTGCACAGCAGGGAAGGCACATTTCATAGAGGTCTTCTCCGAGGGCAGTGGAGAAGAGGATGAGTTGGATGATGAGGAGGCGGGAGAATGTTATGCAGCGCAGAGTACCTTACCACCTCCACCACCCGATGCAAGAGAGGCATCATTCGCACCTACTGGGGGAGCTCTAGCAGCATTGCGAGGAGTCCCCAAGTATCTGACATTGCGCGTACGAGGGACAGTGCGGGGGCAGCGTGTTTCAGTTCTAGTCGACAGTGGGGCCACCCACAACTTCATCGATGCCCAGATGGTCGCACGGAGAGGCATACCCACGGAGAGCTTTGATGGGTTTTCAGTTTTGGTTCCAGGAGATCAGACCATGGCTTGTGCTCGATATGTACCAGAGTTATCAGTAACGATGGGCACCTATACATTGACCGATCACTTCTTTGTGGTGGACATTCCGGACACCAATGTGATATTGGGAGTGCAGTGGCTTATCACTCCGGGGAAGGTCACAACAGATTGGAAGGCCTTGGAAATGGAGTGGGATGATCCCAAGACGGGGAGGCATGAGAAGATCCGAGGACAGAACACATATCCGCCCCAGACAGTATCGGCACACAGCATGGATGCGACATTCCGCAGGGGAGATATAGAGTGGGCAGTCGAGTTGCGGGCTTCAGAGATAGTAGATACGGGAAGGACGGTGCACCCTGATCTACAGACTCTTCTCGACAGGTATGCAGTAGTTTTTGGAGACATTCCACCAGGACAGCCACCAGATCGGGGGTTTGAGCACACGATCGAGCTGGAGCAGGGGATACAGGCAGTGATCACCACCCCATATAGGCATCCCAAGGCCTATCGGGATGAGATAGAGCGGGCCATTCAGGAGTTGCTGGCCCTTGGGCACATCCGACCCAGCACTAGTCCTTTCGCTTCTTCAGTAGTGCTGGTGAAGAAGAAGGACGGCACATTACGCATGTGCATTGATTACAGGGCTCTGAACAAGAAGACCCTGAAAAACAGGTACCCCATTCCCAGGATCGATGAGTTGATGGACGAGTTGAGAGGAGCACGATTCTTCTCAAAGATTGATTTGAGGTCCGGGTACCATTAGATACGCATGAGGGAACAGGACATTCCCAAGACTGCTTTCAGGTGTCATTATGGGCACTTTGAGTTTCTGGTCATGCCATTTGGGCTGACCAATGCACCTGCCACTTTTCAGTCTTGCATGAACCATATCTTCAGGGATCATCCGAGGAAGTTCGTGCTGGTTTTCTTTGATGATATTCTCATATACAGCAGGACCTGGGAGGAGCACCTCCAGCATATTGAGACAGTCTTGCGCATTCTGGAGGAGCAGCAGTTCTTTGCCAAACTCTCCAAGTGTGAGTTTGGATTGACAGAGATGTTGTATTTGGGACACATCATAAGAGTGGACGGGGTGAGAGTCCATGACGAGAAGATCCGGGCTATCAGGGACTGGCCAGAGCCGCGGAATGTGACAGAGCTTAGAGGGTTCATTGGTATCTGTACTTACTACAGGAAGTTCGTCAAGGGTTTCTCACAGCTTGCTGCACCCCTCACAGAGTTGACGAGGAAGGGGGCATTCAGTTGGACGGATACCGCCCAGCGAGCTTTTGATAAGCTCAAGGAGGTGATGAGTAGTTGTCCGGTGCTGGCACTGCCCGATTTCACTCAGCCCTTTATCCTAGAGTGCGATGCATCAGGGGAAGGGATTGGAGCAGTTTTGATGCAGGAGGGTCATCCGATTGCATTCGAGAGCCGAAAGCTCCTTCCACATGAGAGACTTTATCCCATCTATGATAAGGAGATGTTGGCCATCATGCATGCATTGGCCAAATTCCGGCAGTACTTGGTAGGCGGCAGATTCAGAGTCAGGACAGATCATAACAGCCTGAAGTACTTTTTGGAGCAGAAGCAGTTACAGGAGAGGCAGCAGAAGTGGATCAGCAAGATCCAGGCTTACGACTTTGACATAGAGTATGTCAAAGGGAAGAACAACGTGGTAGCGGACGCCCTTTCCCGTAGACCAGCCACGTTATCCCTCATGAGCTTGGACGCTGATTGGAAGGCTCGACTACTGGTTGAGTATTCCAAGGATAGATTTGCATGTGAGGTGCTGGATGGACAGGTAGCAGATAGCAGATACAGGGTGGCAGATGAGGTCATCTATTACAGGGATCGGATCTTCTTGACTGAGAGATCTCAGCTCAAGGAGAAGATACTCCATGCCTCTCATGATTCACCACTGGCGGGCCATCAGGGGTTCACCAAGATGTACAGGGCCATCCGGGAGAGATTTGCATGGAAGGGCCTCAAGGAGGACGTACTCCAGCATGTCAGGGAGTGTGAGGTTTGCCAGCGGAACAAAGGGGAGATGAACCATCCCGCAGGGTTGTTGCAGCCGCTTCCCATTCCAGAGGGGAAGTGGGAGAGTGTTTCGATGGACTTCATCACGGGTTTGCCCACAGTGCAGGGCAAGGACTGCATCTTCGTGGTAGTTGATCGACTAACGAAGTATGCTCACTTTTTCGCCATTTCAGCACATTATACAGCAGCGCAGGTGGCAGAGCTGTTCTTCCGGGAGATTTTCAGATTACATGGTCTGCCCAAGACCATCGTTAGTGACAGAGACAGCCGTTTTATGGGTGGTTTTTGGCAGGAGCTCTTTCGTTTGGTAGGGACTGAGTTGACACCGAGCACTAGCTATCATCCCCAGACAGACGGGCAGACAGAGATAGTCAACAAGTGGCTGGAGGGCTACTTGCGTAACTACGTCAGTGGGCAGCAGAGAGCATGGTTGAAATGGCTACATCTGGGCGAGTACTGCTACAACACAACCCACCACATGACCATTGGCATGACACCTTTCTATGCGTTGTATGGATACCATTCCTTATCCTTTGTGGATGTGATGTTTGGTGTTAGCAGGGCTCCACGAGCCAAATTATGGATCCAAGAGAGCCAAGACATCCTCCGGGCTCTCAAGGACAACATAGCCACCGCACAAAATCAGCAGAAACTATATGCAGACAGGGGGCGAGTGGAGAGACACTTTGAGGTAGGGGATTTGGTCTACCTACGGTTACATCCATACCGCCAGTCTTCACTCAAACAGAAGGGGGCAGAGAAGCTTAAGCCTCGCTTTTATGGACCGTACAGGGTGATTCGTAGGATCGGACAGGTTGCATAGGAGTTGGAGCTGCCCCAAGGCAGCCGGATTCATAACATTTTCCATGTATCATGCCTGAAGAAGGCACTGGGCCAGCATGTGACAGTCACCGGGGAGCTACCTCCGACAGATGATGAGGGGCACCTGGTATTACAGCCAGAGGCCATTATTGACACTAGGGAGAGACAGCTGCGGAGCAGGAAGATCAGAGAGTTCTTGGTGAGATGGAAGAATCTGCCAGATGAGGATGCCACTTGGGAAGATGAGAAGATCTTACAGCATCCCTCACTTCAGTTGCTTGAGGACAAGCAACGTTTTGCCGGGGGAGACTGTAATATTCCCAATTAGCCTTGCTAATTGGAATATTGCATTTTTTGCTTTATTTTGCCGCTTTAGATAGAAATAATAAATAAAGTGAGAAATAAGAGGGGTCACCTCACTTTAGTCACCTCACTTTATAATAAAGTGTTCTTTTTCCTAGTAGATTGACGTTGTAACTTAGAGAGGGGGCCTTGGGGGTCCACGTGGATATGATGAGGGAGGCATCAGGCTAACCCAAGGTAAACTGCGCAGATCCAGGTAGAGTTAAGTTTTGGAGGGAGTTTGATGTTATAAAAGGAGAGGCTCTCACCTCATTTGATCATTCATGATTTGATATTCTTATTGATAGCTAGACTTTGTCTGCTTCAGCACGCCGGTTGTTTAGTCGGTCTGCAGCACTGTTTAGTGCACGAGTGTCTCCGGTCGGAGATCTCACCCTTAGCCTCTGGGGACTTCGAGTGCCTGCCCTGGTAAGGTTATTTCTGGTTTCACCCTTAGCTTCGGGGGACTTCGAGTGCCCGCCCTAGTAAGGTTTGTCCTGAGTACACTTTTCAGTTCCAGTAGCAAAGCAGCAGCAGTTTCTGAAGCAAATCTGAGGAGGAGAAAGCCCTCTTGTGGCTGCGCAGAGCAAGAGAAGGAAGGACGCTGTTCCTGGAGGAGAAGGACGCTGTCTCATCAGGAGAGGGGACGCTGATCCATTCAGGAGAGGGAGGACGCTGTCCAAGAAGGACGCAGTTCAGGTCTGGCAGAGAAAACGTTGTTTAGGAGGCAGAAGGACGCTGACTAGCCCTAGAGTGAGGACGCTGTCCATTTCTGAAGGTAAGGGTTGCAGATCTGAAGGCCTATTGTTAGATCCAGCTTTGGGAAGGATAGATCTGAGCAGATACTTGCAGATCTAGTCTGTATGTTGCAGATCTGGAGGTTTAGCACTAGATCCAGCTTGAGGAGTTACAGATCTGAGGGGATATTGATAGATCTAGTCCAGATCTGAAGGGATAACATCAGATCTAACCCTAGAGGCTGTAGATCTGAGGAGATAGTTCCAGATCTAGTATAGATCTGAGGGTTTGGCAGCAGATCTGGTATTGGAGGACGCAGATCAGGAGGGGAAGGACGCAGATTTGATTGGAGGCTTCAGATCCATCAGGTGGGACGCAGATCTGAGGAGCAGACTATTGTGATAGGGGCAGAGACATCGTTTCCCATTTGTGAGGGTTTGCAGCTTGAGATCAGCCCAGTACCAGCGCAGTTCATCTTCAGTCTTCAGAGCAGCTAGGACGCTGTCCTTGTTGCAGCCATTTCCTTGTCTGGGAGAGTCATCACTTGCCTAGGGCAAGGATAGGTGCACTTATTCTGATTTACTTGTACTCCTCTCTATGTACTTTCTGATTAATAAAATGGCTCAGTTTCTGGTATTACATGTGTCATGATTCAGTGATCTGGTTCAGTATTGTATTTTCTATATCTGTCTGGCATATTTCTGTTTATTACTGGTTATTTCCCCTTGGGGATATTACACACTTGATCTGGGATCAAGTCTAGTGAGGTTTTGGACCTCCAACTGACTTCAAGTCAGTGAGACTAACTTCGGGTTAGTATATATGACTCTCTTGAGTCCAAGTGAGGTTTCGAACCTCCTACTGACTTTGGGTCAGGGAAACCAACTTCGGGTTGGTATGAGACTCTTTGTGGGTCCGATAGAGGTTTCAGACCTTTGGGCTGAATTTGTCAGCCGGGGAATGATGTCTTTGTGACTGACCCACTTCTGTTCTGAAATAAAGAGGCCAGCAAAGCAAGTTACGGCGGGATGACGCACGATGTTTGGATTGCACTTGTGGACGGAGTTCTCCCTAGTTGAGAGGGAGTGTTAAAATTGGACAACTAGGTCCAAACTCCGGGTTGTGCTGCTCAGATGATGATCGCAATATTTTTATTGGATTCCTCTTTCGGAGAGGTGTAAGATTGATCGAAATATCATCTCGATTGGATGAGCAGAACATGTACTTTGAATTTATTCCACTTATGTGCTAGGTTGGCCTGGAATAAAATATTGACTTAAATGTCTTAAAGGATGTGTCACACACCCCCAAAGATTCCTATATATTGGAGAGACTTAGAGTTCATTTGACACACATTGGTGTGGAGGAATTCTCTCTCTCTTGATGGCATTGGAGTTGCGTTTTCTTTGTTTGGGTTGTTTTGGGGTTATGTGTGACACGCTTGGCTGAATGACCTATTGGAGACTTTGCTGGTAGAAGCATCCTGCTGATCGCCGTAACGCCACCATTTCTTATCTCTGTCTTGTCTTGTCTTCTATCGATCTATTAGTATGTTCTATCTTCTTCGGTATTGTGCTCTAATCTGAAATGGCATAGAACAT